>CM038713.1:40061036-40236036 GCA_021613375.1 Megaleporinus macrocephalus
AACTCTGAAATCATAATTGCAAATCTCTTTTTTGATGATTTTATAAAGGTCAGTCTGAAGTCTGACTATATACTGTATAAAACTGTCAAATGATATTTATTGGTTAGTTGTAGTAATTATCGTACACTAGTTTCGAAATAATGATTTAGGACTCGATCAGGTACAATGGATTTCAACAGGAAATGGTACAGGGGAGTGTCCTGTGTAGTTGGTGTAGATCGGGCGCAAACACACTTTTTGACCCCTGTGGAAGCAACTAGTATCACCATGGCCAAAGTTCTTAGTAAATGGCTTAGACCCAAATTACAGATTTTCTGGAGTGAGAAATCAATAGTGTTTAACATGTTTGAATAAACAGACTGTTGTTGCTTTAGATGTGTTAGAAATTAAAACACTGCACTCAGGAACATTGAAGGCTTGTCTTAACTTTGTATGTTTGTGAAGTTTATCAAAATAATTCTTACATTTCTTTAGTTACAGAAACTGTCAACACATCAGAGAGTGAGAATCCTCTTTGTGAATCAATGTTATAGTTTTTGTCTTATGATACTAATTGTGTATATATTTTATTAAGTAGGTCTGACACGCCTGGTCGAAACCACAGGTGTCTTAACACCACTAGGGTTTAATGGTATACCCAGTGCCTCTGTGGGTTGTAAACTATCTGGTGTTGTAGAGGCTACTGTTTCCAGACCATCAACATTTAGGCCTTGTCTGACGAGCAGTCCTGGAGGAACACAGCAGGGTCGAAGTGGGTCAAAGTAGGTCGAGCGCCGGTGAGAAACCAGTTTTTATGTGCAAAGCGTTCAAGGAGATGTCCTAGTGCAAATGACAAGTCAGTTTCGCATTGAAAACGTCATAAATTTGAAAATAGCCAGAAATCTAGAGGTAAGAAAACATGTTGTACTAACAACAGTGATTGTCTAATGTTTTTTTCTTAAACTGTTTACAGATTTGCGTACCAGTGAATGTATAGCCTTTGGTGATGTGGAGCAATCTGTGACAGCGTCGGTGGCTGGTGATATTGTCTGGACTGACGAGTTGCTGAACACATGGAATGAGAACAGTTTTACAGAAAAGGTGGATGAAATGGTGAACACCATCTATAATATTGAGCTAGACGTAATACAGTACTGGGAAAACTGAAAGACTTTATGGGGAGAATTTAAGACTGAATTAGGAACACACGCCTGGTAAGCTGTGGTTATCTTTCTAACGACACAGACAAGCTTAGAATAGTGTTCAAACAACAATCTGGACAATCCCGGACGAGCCCACATTTCATGTTACTGGGGCCTGAAGGTTAAGGATCCGGTCTTGTGACGGGAAGATCGCTGGTTCG
This sequence comes from Megaleporinus macrocephalus, assembly GCA_021613375.1. Taxonomy (NCBI): domain Eukaryota; kingdom Metazoa; phylum Chordata; class Actinopteri; order Characiformes; family Anostomidae; genus Megaleporinus; species Megaleporinus macrocephalus. The sequence goes on from CM038713.1 coordinate 40,062,379, forward strand.
ATCCCCGGGACTGGCGGGCCACGATTGAAGTGACCTTGAGCAAGGCACCTAACCCCAACTGCTCCCCGGGTGCCGTGGATAGGGCTGCCCACCGTGTGCTCACTGCCCCCTAGTGTGTGTGTGTGTGTGTGTGTGTGTGTGTTTCATGGATAGGTTAAATGCGGAGGTCAAATTCCACATGTGGCTAATTCTAGTTCTAAACAAATTCAAAAGTCTGAAGAGATCACAAAAAATAGAATTGAACTGCTATTGATCGTAGACGTGAATAAACCATAAATTCAGAAACTAACTGATCATATTCAGAAAGTATGTGAACAAAATAAAGTGCAAACAGTCACAAAGATATCTAGGTATGAACATATGATGCAGGTAATGCGTGAAGAACATGAGTCACATTTTAGATCTTTAACGGATCCAATTAGTTTCACAGCAAAAAAACAAACAAAAAAAAACCTCTTGCTAAAATCGCCTGTTGCAGGGCCATCTAAAAAAGTTGTTTATACACACATATCCTTGTTCTAGCATATTAAAGAAACCAACTCCATATTACAACTTAAATCATTGTTTTAAATAGTGTTAAAAAGCAATTTGTGTCTGAAAACGAACAAACAAAGGTCTAAAAGGTTTTAAGGGACAGACAATCCGGGTGTTAGTAACACAAATGACGCGTACAGATGTCTTAGCGCTTAATTGCAATATTTAAATAATGAGTATGATTTGTCCATCAATGAACTACAAGACACAGTACGGAGCCCACCAGCAACACAATGTAGATGTTGTTTTAATTACAACCAGATGGTAGATTTAATGTACAGTAATGCCATAACTGAAGCTTGGGGGTTGTCAAGTATAAATGAAAATGCAATGCATAAATTGAGTGGGAGTCGGCTCTAACTTTCTTAGAAAGCAATGCACAAAGTAACACTGCACAGACAGGCACCAGTATACAGTCACATAGATACCCGTCACTTTATTCAACAGCGACTAGGCTTTGGTTTATCTGACAGTGACATAGCAGAGTTAGTGAGAAAAGTTGGTGGTGTTGTAGATGGTTATACTGTGATGCCGAGAACTAGGTTTAACAGTGTTGTGCTACACGCAACGCCCCATCCACAGACATGGCATCATACACATCCTATGTACACAATAAGCTGTCAGACATTGTATCGTTCTCCAGAATGTTGGCTGGTGATGGTGTTTATAAACAATACCCTAAGAGGTGGTAGTTTAACATCTGCTGTGAATGTTGTGTTGTCTGCAAGAGATGGTTACAGCGTTGACAGATTTTCGGATGCTATTGAAAGGGTTATGCAGAGTAACAAGGACATTAAAACTAACGACAGTTTAGCGTTGACCGTTTCAATAGCTATGAGTAAAAATACAATCAGGTAATTGATAAGAATAGACTGAATCTTGTTTCCCCAACAAACATCTCAAATTACCTGTGTTTTGTAATTTGTCTTGCACATTTTTTGAACTCGCATGTTCCGCATACCAGGTTAGAACCTATAGCTGAACAGATACAGTCAAACATTGGCTACACACGTGATCGTAGGATGGGGTATGACGACATTGAATGTTTTGAATACAAGTTTGGTATTAAAATAGTTGTGTTTCACAAGAGTGCTTTGGGTAAAATAGAAAAGTATCAAACGAAAGACAAACCGCATACCTAGACCGTGTTTCTGTATCTCCATGATGGTCATTATTACTTGGTGAAAAACCTGAAAGCATTCATGACTTTTGCTTCAAGGGTTACACTAGTGCCAGGGATCATAGCTGTAAATACAGCTGTGATGTGTCAGGATGTGTTGCGTCACATGAAACCCAAATGTTTCAAATATTGTGACGATGAGGTCCTCATGTGAACTAACCCAGTATTGTAAAAAATGTGGGCACCGTTATTACGTGGGGTTTGGGTTTCATTAAACTAACAAGTGTATCAAGGCGTTGCATGCATTGTGATAAAGAACCAATTTCAGATGCCATGCATGAATGCTACATACAACCCATAAATTTAGAAGAACCAGCAAGGCATATTTCCAATGAGGGAAAACTTGCCAGTGTCTGAGTTACTGACTGATTCTGAACAGTTTTCACAACACATCTTTGGTGAAGGCTATGACATGACACTCTGTGTCCGATACTACAGCACTGATTCTGTGGTGTTATTCTAGGGGAGAACATTATCTGACATATGATATTAAGTGTATTTCTTTGAGCATTTACAACAGCTCATGCTCGTTTAGAACTGTACCATCTGATGGACAGATTAGGTGATAGACTGTTGAACAGAGACACTGACAGTGTTATTTTTGTTTCTTGTGAATGTGACTGGGAACCTACTTAGGTGATTTGACAGATGAGATTGGTGGTGTTGATCACATTGCGGAGTTCTGCTCAGGAGAGCCTCAGACATAAGGTTGTATACAACAAAAAGGTTCTGTTGTCTGATTTTTTAACACTACATTATGGGCACTAAAAGATGTCCACATCTATAGTGGGGTGCGTGAGGTTAAGGGGTATGAGTTTAGATTACAACATCCTATTTCTTCTGTAATAAGCAGACTATCAATTTTTTTGTAAAATACTTAATTGAACATACTGATGAGTTGGTTTCTAAGAAAATTGAAAGCATAGTATAGATTTATGACTGTTGGCAACCCCTTTAAGATGAAATGTTAAAAATAAGACATTAATTTTGTCCAAGGGACACCAGCAACACTAAATGATAACATTACTACCGCTTAACAGAAATAATTTGTTAGTTGTTAATGTTATGAAAAACGCTAGCAATAACGCAGAGGTAGAAAAAGGTGTTTACACTGTATGTACATCATTGAAATTTAAGTGCTATGTACTTTAGTTTGAATACAAACTCTCCTAGAGACAACAATCAGGTCAGTGTATTAGGTAGACAGATGTATCCCAGTAATACAAAGTTTTTCATAGATTGTTGTCAGTACCTAATGATCGATTATAACGCAAAGGCTCCTAAAGACTTTCGTCTCAGAACAGATTTGCTTTGAGACAGGCCTGTTTACATTCAGAAAGAAACTAAAAATATGGGTAGGCAGACTACAGGCAGGTTAGTCTGACAGACTACATAGAAACCTCTCACTTCTTAAACTTTTATTTATTTATAATTCATCTTAAATCTGTGTGAAATAGCTTATGTATTTAATGGCACCACACCACCCACACCAATGCAATATCAGATGTTAAGAAGAAAGTTATTAATCAGAAGGGTGGTTTTCTTCAACTGTTAAATTCATCTGTTCAACTGTTTGGATTGTCACCCCAACCATTTCACTAAAACCAATGATTTTTGTTAACTGTTTATCTAAGTTTTTCTACTTTGAAATTTTTATCACTAAAATCATTTATTGTTTACAGCTCTTGTTCATAAATACTACCTTGTATGATAACACAATCATAATCTTTTAATATATAAACAGGCGGTTGCCGATGGATATGGTCTGCTATGGTGAAAAATTCATGTTTAAAGTTCTCCTCGTACCTCTTTGTAAGCAGACCCTGATTTTACAAATTCGCACAACATCCCCAGTCTTATACATAAACATGGCTTTTTTGTCTAGTTTTTCGGACCATACAGAGTTTTAAACACAACAGATTTGTCACAGTTCTGGCAGGGGGTTGGACGGGGAGGAAACCCTTTTGCGTTTAGGTAAGGGGTTTCAGCGCATGCAAAATAGTTTTAGTATCTTCTTTTAAATGCAGCATGCACCTCAGAGGACGTGCGCGTGTGAGTGTGTGCGGAAAGGGATGTGCTTTTTGTGACTGTCAGGTCGGGAGGAGGACCGTAGCGTCTAAAGACCAACACGCTGCTACTTCCCCATGAGGAGAGTCACGTGGTAGAGCGTTGAACAGGGAAATGAGTCAACTGGGGGAAAGAAAAAGGTGCGCAGCTTAAAACCCACCCGTTTTCGGGAGAGTTATCGGCGACGAAGTAAACGAGGATGTGAAGGAAAATGAGTGGGAAAAGAAATGGTGAACACAAAAAACCCACCCACCAGTTTTTGGCGGCAAAGAGAACAAAGAAACACGTGACTCTGGCGTCTGCAAAATGGAGAACGAAAAAAGAGAGCAACAACTAAAAAAAAGTAAGCCCCAAACAAAACAATAATATTGTGGGAATACAACTCTTAATTCTTCTTCTTTTTCTTTTCTTAGCTCCTTTTTTTCCCTTATTTTTTTTTCCTGGGAGCTTGTTTTGTGTTTACTTTTGTTCTCTGCCCCTTCTTTTTATTTTGTAATTTTTTTGGGAGCATATTTGATTTTCTTTCTGAGCTCCTTCTTTTATTTTTAGATTTTTTTTCTGGGAGCTTGTTTCTTCTTTCTTTTTTTTTTTTTTTTGGTTTTTTTTTTTTTGTTGTTGTTTGATACCGTTTACCGGCTACCCCTCAGCAAAGGTGTAGCAACAGGTGGCGTTTGGTGTCTGCTTAAGTAGGCTCAATGACAGGTGCTACCAACGTCCTAATCAGCGCGGTGCACACTGGGGGTTGATGTTCTTGCCTGTAGTTTTGGGAGAGAAGCGGCCCGTGGTCGCCCTCTGCTTGCGGCAGGCGGTACTGCCTGAGCCCTTACAAGATTCATTTTTCTTAGTTACATCCACAGGTTTCATTTTTATACTCCAATGATAACTGTAGTTACACCCACACATTATGTCTTGTAACACATCCACAAACATTTTGGAATTCATAGCTGTTATATATCTCCACATATGTGTGGAGATATGAGTTCTGTTAAATCATTCTATAACGCTAGCCTTTAGTTCACTAAATGTTTGTTGAAAAACTCTTTACCCCAGTTAGTCTGCAACTTTTGCGGGACTCTACCTATCTCGAACAATTGTTAAATTAAATTAATAGTACTTGTAATAGTAAAAGTAATATAACTACTGTTGATGTGTTCACTGTTACTTATGTAAATACAAATATGTTTGATCGACATAAATATGATCAACATTTTAAGGTTATTGTAATTGTATTGTAAGGTTATTTTAAGGCTATAATTTTAAGTCCTGTAGCTATTAGAACACATGAAGCCTGCTGTTACCAGTAGGAGGCAGTGTGAGCACTGTCTGTGCTCTGAATATGTTCTGTGTATTTCTTAGTACTTCTCTCTTGTTCTTGAGAGACTATAGTGAGTCTAAGCCACATCTTCAGTCTCATCATTTAAACCCTGTTTTACGGGAACACTGCTTGTTATACAAGACTCTTCCTTGAATACATATCTCATTATGGAACATTTGTGTTAACATTTGACAGTGTGATAAAATAAAACAGATTAATACCTTTTTAAAACAATATCTAAAATAGAACAAATAGAGTGCATCTGATGTTGCTATGTAATTATTGTTTTACTATTTTTCAAAACAAACCCACAACTACACATAGTTCAATTCAAGTTTGTTTGTATAGCAATTTTTACAACCGTGTCGTCATAAAGCAGGTTTACAGAAGTTTGAAAATGTACAGTTACAGTATGTACCCCTCAGTGAACAAGCCAGCGGCAACAAACAGTGGGGAAAAAAACTCCCTCAAGACTGGAGCAAGAAACCTTGGGAGGAACAAAGACTCACAAGGGGAGACCCATCCTCCTCTGATCAAACAGTATTTACAGTTTATTAAACCAAGCTCAGAATAAAAGCTGAGAGAATCTCTGTTTGAAAGTGGTTGGTAGAAGCTTTAGAGACTGCACAGGTAGAGGCAGTCTCTGACTGAGGGAGCTTAAACAGTCCCATCATATCTCAAAGCTGGTATATCTGGATGACACAGTGATGCAGTGTAACAGATTGAAGAGGAGAAGTGGCAAATGCCACCAGCATTTGTCAGGACAAAAACCAGAGGTCAGTCATTATCTCAGGAAGAGTAAAGAGACAAAGTTAGTTTTGGTTTGGATTGTTATAGGGGATGTAAAGCGCTTTAGAGTGTGGCTGGCGATGCCGGCAGATCTAAATATAACAGCATAAACTTAAAGGAGAGAACCAGGAGGTAACACAGATATGAGAGCACCCTGAAACAGGGGCATTCCCCCACATAATAGAAAAATAATATGTTTTTTCAACTATCAAGATACATTAGTTTAAGAACATGAGTAAAAACTGAAGGTCAAACACTTGATTATTTAGATAAACTGTATTACTCTTATCTGTTTATAACAATATATAAACCTGCAGTAGTTACCATTATTAATATGCAATTATAAACACATTAAAAACATTATATAAATAAAGTAAGTATGTTTCTGTTTTTATATTTGACATCTTAAGATTCTTGTAAGTGAGCTATAAGTTATTTAGTTTTATTTTAGAATGTTTAAAAGTCTGCTGTTACCAATAGGGGGCAGTTTGAACATTGGCTATGTTTAGGGTGTCTACTGTGGCTTTATAGTTCTTTCCTTTCAGATTAGAGACAATACAGTGAATATAAGCCACATATCATCCATGTCCAATGAAAAACATGTATCTGCATTTCTTTTTTTTTTTTGATGATTTAAGTTTTCTCCATCGTTTGAACACGCCAGTGGTCGTTTACATCGTGTAAAAAAATTAATGACGAATGGACCAATAGAAATGCTTCAAAATGGCTTGGAAAAAAATTCTGGTTCCATTGACTTAAACATTAAAAGTAAAGTATGTTTTTGGTCTCTCTTGAAAAAGTTGCAATTTTGGAGATACTTATTTTTCATTGGACAGTGATCATTTTATTTCAGCCCTGTTTTATCTGTAATACAGGATTCTGACTTCTAAAATACTTATCTCAGTATCATGGACATAATTCTGTATCTGCATAAAAATTTCTATTTATAGCTGACCGTATTCTTTGGTCACTACTGGGACAAAGATTTTGAGAAAACTGTGAGGTTGAAGTTTGAAATGCAAGGTTCCAACTTTGAAAAAAAAAAATGAATTAAATCAATTAGATGTAAACAAAGTAATTCAGAGTGGGTTGATGTGAAATGCTTGTAAAAAATGTACTCTGAGTACTATTCAGTGGTGGTGTTTTGACATGGTCTTAATTGAAGGCCTAAATCTAATAATTAGTTCATTAAATTTCATTCTCACCAGTATTTAGCATTGACTTTGCCTTTGTTCGGTAGGCTTATGAGACCAATCCAATAAAAACTGCTTACAGTAATGCTCAAATGCTTTTTTTAAAAAAAAGGCCAGAGCACTTGTGGTCAACAATGAGTTAAACCACAAGCAGATAGAAAAAAAAATCACTCAGCCAATGAGCTTGGTGATTTGAGCCCAACCTGCTGAAACAGTGTTGTGGCCCTGCTTTCTTTCCAGTTTGTTTCAAATACGAACAGCTTTTTTGTGATAATGGCTCCGATTTGGCTGCTCATTATACACCTTTACATGATAGGTAAGTTTATGAGATTGGAAAAGGTTTTGGATCCTCAAATATTCATTATTATTCTTATACTTCTTTGTGTCAGTTTATTTGTTAACTTCATAGGCTTATGTCCAATTTTATTCTATCTTATAGATTCTGCTCAAGCTGTGAATGTTCCTAAGGCATCATTTGTCTCGGTTGAGTCTGGAAAAAATGTTAATCTACACTGTAAATTTATGGAAAATTCTTCTCACATCCGTAATATTTGGGTTTGGTACAAGCAAAGAGCTGGACAGGAACCTCAAGAAGTGGTAGTGAAGTTACCAAACAAACCAGCCGGCACTTCATCCGACAGATTCAAAATAATCAACAGTTTTTCTCTGACTATTAACCAAACTACTAAAGATGATGAAGGAATGTACTTCTGTGGAGTAGTAGAAGGGAGTACCATTAAGTTCTGTAAAGGGACATTCTTGGCCGTGGCAGGTAATAAAATTACTTAATCTTTAAGTAAACGTTATATACTTAATCTATAAAAATGTATCTTTTTTTAGGAAGAGATGTCAATCAAATTGACATTGTGTTGTGTTTATTGCGTTTCTATTGTGCTTATGTGTGTAATAATAATGTATCATGTACATACGTATCAATGTATTAATACAGTACATAACAGTTTACTGCATAATGTGTGACTGAACCAATATGCAGTAAAATCTTACAGGGTCTATATTATATTAAACAGGTCAACCTCAGGTTAACATATCGGTTCTCCAAACTCCAGTACTGGGGTCAGTTTCTCCAGGAGAGTCAGTGACTCTGCAGTGCACGGTCCTCTCTAAGATCAGAGCAGCAGAACTCCGAGTGCTCTGGTTCAGAGCTGCTGCAGAACAATCCTTTCCTGAAATCATCTACACTCATCAGAACAGCAGCAGCCACCAGTGTGAGATCAGCTCTTCTACACACAGCTCTGTGTACAACTTCTCCAAGAACATCCTCAACCAGAACCATACTGGAACTTACTACTGCGCTGTGGCTGCTTGTGGAAAGATTATTGTTGGGAATGGAGCATCAGTTCACTTTAGTAAGTAATATTTAAGACATTCAGAGCTTTTAGTTACTGAAAATTTGTGTAATGAACACACTAAAATCTGACTAAATTCTTATTTTATATATATATATATATATATATATATATATATATATATATATATATATATATATATATATATATATATATATAAGGAAATTAGTAACTCTTTGATTTATGGTCTGCTTCTTAATGACTACTAAACTGTTATCAAGCAATTAACATTGCCATAACAGATCAAATTATGCAATTTCTAAACACCCTTAGAAATGTAGTATAATGTATTCATTACAATGTGTCAATAAGGTCACTAATTTGTGTAAGTTAGTAATTAAATAATTGTAAATAACTGTAGAGGTCAACATTAAGTGTAATATTTTTGGTTGTAATATCTTAATTTGAGATTTCAGTCATATACCTAGTGTTACAAATGCATTTACATGTCCTGCCATTAAACATGACAAATAATATGGAATTCCATGACATTCATAACATTTCAACAGCAATTTAACAGCAAAGCAAATGCACTAAAGAATACATTTATCACATTAACTACATAAAATAGTGTGCAAATGATAAATGACATAAAAATAGCTTTTTTTTGCTTTAAATAATTTGAATAGAAATATATAGTATAGTATTTATTTCAGGGGGCTCTCTGGAAGCTGTTGTGATCTTTCTAGGAGCAGCTTTGGGAGTGTGTGTGATTGTGATCTCTGTTCAAGCCTTTATAATCTATAAAAGGAGGAACAGTGAACTCTGCAGTGGTGAGTAGAGACTTTTACTACCTTTACTTTAAATTAGTCAGTGTTCAGCAGAGCTGTTTCACTGACTGAGAACAAATAACAAGCGACAAAGTGGCAAATAAAATAATTTATGTAGGCAATTAATTAATTAATTTGGAGATACAGTGTGTATGTGTTAAATATGCTTGTGCAATCTCTCAATTGAAATTTGATGAATTTGTGATCTAAATAAAATATGGTATATACTTTGTCCACCACAGAGAGAAAACAACAACACTCAGCAGTGGAGAACACAACCCGTCAGGTACTACATGTGTTCTGTAATGATTTTAGAAGATGTGTTTTGATGTATTATTACTGCTTAATAATCATATAGAACTTACTTATCTGTTTGTTACTGTTTCCACAGGACCCCCCTGCTGAAAACCTGAATTACACTCCCATCCACTTCAAAGAGAAGAAACCCAGAACTGGACGAGAAAAGAGAGAACAGCCTGAAGACATTATCTACTCTCAAGTGAGAAGCTCTAATACCAAAGCTCATCGTTCACATCGCTAGTTCTCCTTCAAGTTTAGTGAGCGGTAGTGAAGTTTGGGGATATTTTACTGGAATATTCAGTTATGAATATCATAGTATAATATTTTTCTGGTGTGTGTGTAGAAAGGTGCTGCTGATTGTTTAGGTCCCCGCTTTGCTCAAAACTTGGTTTTTAGAAAGGAGAAGTGCATTTTCAGAGTGTGATCATGGGTTGCAGGCTGATGGTGTATGATATTGTGCAGAAGTGAGATGTAGTCGGCCTTAAGGTTTAACAGATTAAGATTTTGATAAGAAGTTCCTCAGAATTTGACCTTATCCATTTCAGATACACAGAAATGTTCAGATTCAGAAATATATTTTAGGTTTCATCATTTTTCATTGAATATTTTTTATGGATTACTAAGAAATGTTGTATCTAAGAAATGTGCTAAGAAATGTTGTATCTAAATAAAAATGTTTGTTGTTATTGTTACCTGGCTGAGCAAGCTTTAAAGGTAGGTATGATGTTTATACACTAAAAATAAAATATCACAAAGTTTAAGAGACCTGTATTTCGTTAAATAACATTGACAAATGAATAACAAGTTCTAGCATTATTGAATATTGATTATTGTAGTGTCAAATCTATATGGTTGTGCAATAATACATACAGACATACACTGACCATATAAAGATACATTAAAGGAAAATAATAAAAAAAGATTTACTATTTAAATGTTGAATTTTTATGCAGTGAAACCTGCACATAAGGAATATGTACATATTCAAAATTTTAAAACACCCAGACAACATGTTGACATATATAGATACTGGATTTTCCTGAACATATTTATTTATTGAGTTTAGCATATCATAACTGTCTAATAAAAAAAAATGTATTATGCATGTCATTATAACTACCTAAGAAATATTATAGAAGCTCATGCCAGGTATTATAAGGTGTTATGTATTGTTTTTGGGTTTTTTTTTTCAGAAAGAACCATTGTTATGAGATGAAAAACTATATTGAGATTAATGCAAATTGTAAACATCACTTCTTGTTTCATAGCATGAAATAATAAATACTACCACACTTAATAAAATATGATGGATGACTTAAAGTTTCATTTTCTCTTCTTTAGTCACTTAATGTGTTTGCACCAATTTGAGTACAATTGAAGTACGATGTAGCACAGCTACACATTTTAGGCAAGAAATATAAACTACAGTGCAAAACTCTGAGACACCTAAACTGAAAAGCCTTTATCTTATCAATAAGTGTATCTTTACCCGTACAAACATCATATTTCATTAGAACAGATATAAATAAACATAAACACAATACAAAGTAACATAAATATCTTATTGTGAAAGAAGTAGATCATATATTTAGCTTCATTTAAAAGAATAAAGTTAGGTTCCAGATTTCTCCTGGACGCCCCAGACATTGTATGAATGTATTCAGTTCCTTCAGCAGCAATCTTGATTTAGCTTAATGAAGTACTGAGCAGTCAAAGCAGGTATTAGATGAGAACTGTACATAATACTGGGTTGTTTCCACAAGGAGAAGCTTGGAAAGGGTTAAATAAACACACTGACGTATGCAAAAGCACTACTTATTGTATTAATGCTGTTTGAATATTTAAAAAATAAAGTGTTTTGCTGAGCAAATAGATTTTTTTAGCATAATACTGTCTCAAGTGCCTAAAACATTTGAACAGGACTGTATATGAAGATATTTCACTTTCCAGTTCAGTTTTTATACACAATTTATTGAACAAAGGTTTACAATATATAAAATGGGTCTCATTGTATTTCAGTTGTACTCTATATCTCCCTGAAGATTATCTTCATATCATTACTGTCCAAATAAAAACATATATTTACAAAGTAGATTGGAAAAGACTAAATATTGTCAACTGTATTGTAGGTTAATGCAGGTTGCTGGTGTTGTGAGTGTCCTGTTTTTGAGTGTGTGACAGTTAATGATCTTTCACACCTCATAAACACACACATGAGCTCTGGCTGATGGTGTCTGATATGGTGAACGCTTCATGGAAATGTGGCGTTGATGAGAGGCGTCGCTTTGTTAAATGATCTCACACTAAAAGTTGACAATATGTGTTACAGAGTTTAAATGAAAAATGAAAACTGATTATAAACATTGTACATGACAAAATAATAAAATGGCATGTAAGTTTCTTTAATCACTTCATTAATGTAATGTAATGTAAAAATATGTTGCTACGTGAAATATACAAGGGCTACAATTCTTAGTTTTGGTACAGTGTTTAATAAAGGCTTAGAAATATACTATACTTCACACATCAACCTTTGTTTTTGTTATTGTACAAATATCACCAAATCTATTTGTTTATCTGATGCATTCAACAATGTACCAAATTGTGACACTTAGTAACAAAGTAGCAAACAGAAATATTTCAGATTTGATTTGTTATTTCATGATTTTGGCTTACTAATATACTTTATATATAAACGTTTTGTTTTTTAAACTGGTTGGCAGTATAAGCAAGCTTTTAAAGAGTTGGTGTGATGTTAATTCTACTAAAAATAAATATCAAAAAAGTTTGAAAGACCTATATTTCCTATATTTAAATATGCTTTTTTAAATATACCATGTACACAGTTTTAGCAGTTGGGATTCTTGGAATGTCATATCTTAATGGTTGTGCAATAATACATACAGGCATAAATTGACCCCCAAACGATACATCAAAAAACAAAAATATAAAATGTTGCATTTGGATGCAGTGAAAGTTTCCATATATAAGATTTAAGGTCAAGTTCAATATACACGTATAGTCACTAATATTCTTTTAGTGACTAATAATACAGTTGTGTAGAATGTGTGCATGTTCTAAAGTTTAAAATACCCATTTAACATAATAAATGTATTTTCCTGAACATTTTTTATGTATGTGTTAAGTTCAGCGTTTAATAGAAGGGAGTGACAAATATAGGCTATAAAAGAAGCTGGTTGAAAGAACCACGTGACATTTTTCAGCCAATAAGGGTTAACTTGAGACAACAAATACTATTCAGTGCCTCTGTCAGTCATTTCCTTTCAAATATTCAGCGTATTTGGAGATGATGCCTCTACACAGGATCACGATCATCATTTCATATTTCTACATAATATGTAAGTTCAGAAAACTGTTACACCAAATAATAATGTAATGTTGTTAATGATGCTTAATGATGAAGTTCATCTGTATTATTCATTTAGACTGAACTTTGTTTTACAGGTTCTGCTCAAGCAGTGAGAAATTCAGAGCCGTTGATCGTCTCAGCTGAGCCCGGTAAAGCGATCACTCTCAACTGTGCATTTGGAAACGACTCAGGTGCAGAAGTTAGGATGTGGTACAAGCAGAGACTGGAGCATGTTCTACTGGAAGTGGGATCAGCTTTAGAAGGAAAGTCAGAAATGATTTCTAATAAATTCGACAAATCAAGATTTAAAATGAACAGAATTGAGAGCGGCATTTCTCTCAGTATTGAAGGTGTAACTAAAGAAGATGAAGGGATGTACTTCTGTGGAGCAGCTGGGAAGAAAACGCTGGACTTTTCTAACGTTACATTCTTAGCTGTGACAGGTAATATAACTGATTACTGTTTATATTACTGTACATAGAATTGTTTTTTTGTTTATGAAGAGTGCAGCATTGACACTATTTACATAAACCTGTCTTTTCAGTTTTAACATGTACAATTTATTTTACAAACAACCTGAACACCACATAATGAATACTTAAAATAAAAAAAAATCTATTCTGTAAATATTCTGTAAATATCTATTACTTTACAGTTTAGATTCACAATACATAGTTATTGAATGCTATTTTACAGTTTTTATATTACTTTTTAATACAGTGTCTATATTATATTTTTTTAGGACAGCTAGATATCTCAGTGGTCCAAACTCCAGTACTGGGGTCAGTTTCTCCAGGACAGTCAGTGACTCTGCAGTGCACGGTCCTCTCTGAGATCAGAACAGCAGAACTCCGAGTGCTCTGGTTCAGAGCTGCTGCAGGACAATCCTTTCCTGAAATCATCTACACTCATCAGAACAGCAGCAGCCATCAGTGTGAGATCAGCTCTTCTACAAACTGCTCTGTGTACAACTTCTCCAAGAACATCCTCAACCAGCACCATACTGGAACTTACTACTGCGCTGTGGCTGCTTGTGGGAAGATCATTTTTGGGAATGGAGCATCAGTAGAATTGAATCGTGAGTCTTTCTGTGTGAATAATCAGTTAAAAAAATGGGACATTCAAATAAAAACAGAAAGCAGTGATTAATAAATTCTGAAATGTGATGGCTGCATTAAAATTAATGAGAGTGTGTATAACTGTGTCAATGTTTTCCACCAACTGATCCAGGTTTTATTCGTTTACCACTTAAGTGTGTAATTTATTCCTAATCTGTATTTTCTAGAATCTTATCTGCAGGGATCTGTGCTGGTTGTTATCATGGGAGTTCTGCTGGGTTTGAGCTTAATGTGGAATATCTGGAGCTGCAGGAGAGAATGCAATGGTGAGTTCATTCAGAGATAGTGATTTTTTTCGAATTAATTTCTACAAGAGTGAATCTCTAACGAGTTTTATTCTCAATGCATGTCAAGGCAAAACATCTCAGTCTGCCATCCACAATTTCCCAGAGTTGCTTCAAGACCAGGTATGTTACAATTATCCTTGTTTCACTGATTCCACTGAAGTCTCCAAATATTTTAAATTAGTTTTTTTTTCAAACATAAATAATGTAAACCAATGTAAATAATCAGTGTTGTTATATATATTATAAACTATGACAGTGGCAATGTATGCATTATCATTTTTAATTACGGTAATATTCCCACAAGACAAAAATGTCAAACAATTATCCATAAATGGCTCAAATATAATTAAGGATAAATTCACACATTTTTCATCAACTTTGCTAAAACAAAAAATTAAACAATGTTAAATCTATAGCTGCTCTACTAAACCCTGTATCTCCAAAATCAACCTTTATTTAAACTCATAGTATATTGAGGGTGACCTTCATTTACAATGTAGCCGAGCTAATACATAGAATATTGTTTGAAAAACAAAGGAGAAATATATATAAATATATAAAAAATGAGATATAAAATAAATAACATTTTTATAATTAAATCCAAGAATAAAAGTCTCCTAAGTAAAAACAAAAGTTTAACAGTAATTTAAACACCATGCAAAGAACAACAGGTACAAATTTGGTAGATTTACATAATACTTCAGAAACAGTAATTTTTTACTGAATATTTTTATTTAGCTTAGTCTCTGAATAACAGCAGATGTTACTGAATAATTTATAGTAGTTACCAAAGTCATTAATAAAAGTTACAGAATGATTTATAGTGGTTACTGCATGATTAGTTTTAATATTAATTAATATTTTTAATTTAATATAAGCTGTCTAGGTTAAATAGTTATAATCGTACTGCACTTATACTCTCAGGCAAAAAATGGGCCAATCCCAAAGTGCTATAACATTAAGCTTAAATGGTCATTAAACTAACAGGTAAAGTGACATAATATGAAAAGTGATTTCCTTTCATTTCTGTAAACAATGAATATTTGTTGGTGGTCAGTCTTGTACAGAATAAGAGTCCGTTTTATTTAGCACTGACCCTTTAAACAGCTGAACAACACTGCCAAGTTCATTTGAGTTTAATGAGAGACAGAATCTTCTCTATAGGGTTAATATCTGGACTCTGTCCAGCCTAAACAATCAGTAAAGACTGTTGTGCTTTGTGCTGGGACAGGAGTGCATATGTGGTTTATTTAAGCAGAGCTGAACTCCAGTTATCAGCTGATCTGTAACCACACTCTGAACACAAGCTGGTGGGAAGAAAATCACACCTTTAAAAGATGTTGTGGTTTCAACAGCAGTTTATATACAATGCAGTCTTTCAGGGTAAGCGGTCAGTTTATCACCACTGATATTCACTGAGATAAAAAAGTATACATTCTCATCTGTGTGTGTGTGTGTGTGTGTCTTGTAAGGTCATAAATGTCTTGAATTTGTAAAACGACCAGAGATAAACTGAAACTATTTAGTTCCTGAGGTCAAGATTAGGATTAGGTTTAGGGTTACACTGACAAATTCATTCTACTTGCAGTACATTGCAAAACTCAAAGACTATTTAAACTCTCCTGATATGCTCAGCTGTAATAAATTATAATGTTATAATAATAATGTACTAAAGGAATAATGTTCCCAGACCAAATGATCTCAATGCATGTTCAACCATCCTAATATACTTAAACATATATACACCATCAGTCAACAGTTTGGATACATCTACCCTGGTTGTTCTTATTTTCACTATTTTAATTTTAATAATATCAGTGAATAATTTTGAAGAAATCAAAACTATGAAATAAGAGGTATGGAATTATTGCTGGACCAGAATAAAAACATCTGGTTGTGTTTAAAGAATGTGTAGAGGGTCTTTTAGAAATGAGCTCATTTGCTTTGATGCAGGTTTACATACTTTAAACATTCTGACCAGCAACTTCATGAGGAGCCACATGAGCTGCTTTAATAATTGTATTCATTCAATTAGTATCAATTTGATTACTATTTATTCTAATTGCATTTGTTAAGCCTGAGAGACAGAGACAGAAGTTCCTCACTAGCAATAGAAGTACTAGTACAAAAATACTCCAGTAAAAGTTCAAGTATGGTATATTTTTTACTCAAGTAGAGTAAAAGAGTACATGCTGTGAAAAATAGTAAAATTAAAGTAAAATAGTAATAGCATTTGAAAATTTTCAAACACAACATCTTTTTCCATGAATTCTTTCAGTCATTTCATCATGAAATAAAAAAAAAACATGCTAAGAAAAGTACAAATATTATAGATATTATATTTAATAAATTATATAATATGAAAACAGTTGTTTATTTTTACATTACTAGCACTTATTAAACAAATCAGTTTAGTCACTGAATAATGATAGATAAAACTGAACAATTTATTAGCAGTTACTGTGAGATTAGGTTTAACGTTAATAACTGAATTAGCTGTCTAAATTAAACAGTTATAATCTTACTGCACTTATACTTTCAGGCAAAAAATGGACCAAGACTAAAAAGATATAACATTAAGCTTTTAATGGTCATTAAACTAACAGGTAAAGTGACATAATATGTAAAATTGTTTCCCTTTAATTTCTGTAAACAGTCAATATTTATTGGTAACACAGTCTTGTACAGAAGGAAGAGTTTCTTAAGGTGGACTGGTAAAGTTGAATAAGAAGCTGGCAAATACGAAGTGAAAAATTCTGCCTCTTAAAGAGAGAAATAAGATTTCGTTTTAATTTTCAGATCAATAAAAAGAAAATTCTCAAAAAAATCAGACTGCATTAAGGATGTTCTCAGTACATCAAGCTGAGTTTCTCTCATTAGTCAAAGTGAAATAAAGTGAAAAATCCTAATATAACTGTAATTTGTAGCTTTTCCAAAAAGGGTAAATGATGTTTACAATGGTTTAGTCTCTGATTGATATCTAAATCTCCAGCTGTAGGGTATGTAGTTGAATTGAGGAAAGTTGTGTATCTCCAAAGTTAAAATGATGGATGCAGATAAGTACTGGCTCAACAGAATTTATTTTAGAAATGTAGTGAGTAAAAGAAATGAGGTGAGAGAAATGCTCAAGTAAAGTTAGATAACTAAAAATTAGCTTAGGTACAGTATCTGTTATAATTATTATTATTATTATTATTATTATTATTATTAACTTGGTTTTCATTAAGAAATAATTTATTTTTGCCTATACAAAAAGTAAACATTTAATACATTTTATTTATTTTATTAATAGACTTTTTTTATTTTTGATATTAAATGTCAAATTACATTATACATTATTATATTATAATTTCAGTGTATAAACAGGAAACCTAAACCAGACAGAAATTGTGTGTATGATAAAAATTTAGTTTAAATCAGTTCAGGAAAACGCATATCATGTTTCACACGTCTAGCTGTATAATTGTACAGTATTGTAGCAGATTTTTTTTTGTAATTTAGTCTTTTTTAATCTCACTACAATGTCATGATTAATTCTTTCTCAGCTTTGCGTTGCAGGTCGCTACTAAAAATCTCTTAAAAACTCTGTCATGTCATGTGATTATCTAGATTGCACTACTGATTATTCAGTACTGATCATGTGTTTTTGAAACAGGTCTCTGATGCTGAGGACTTTGATTTGACTGCATTACATTTCTCTAAGGAGATGAAGAGAAGAGCGCTAAAGGAGAATGTTTTTACACGAGTGAGATTCTGTACTGTTTCTGACTACAGAGCACTTCATTAAAGCTGTATTAAAGCTTATAAAGAGCTAATAAAGACGATGTTTTCTACTCAGCAGAATAGAAAATAAAATAATCAAATAGTAAATGCATTAGCTTAATTTGCATGATGTTTAAAGTATCTATGAAATTTCCTTGGAGTGTGAATCTTACTGTAAAGCATTCTTTTTGTTCTAAATGCTTACAAAAACTGTTTCTTGGTAATGGGTAAACTGAATGGTTGTATTTAGAAATGTGGGTTCTATGTAGAACCATGTCATGTTTAATTGGTTTATTGCAAAGCAAAAAGGTTCTTCTGACCAATGTAGAATATGTTCAATATGTGTTTCTATAGAGGACCAAAAGTGATGTTTTTTTTTTTGTTATTGTATCAAGTGAGCAACAATGGAGGTTCCGTTTTTTGGTGATATGAACAATAAAAATTAATTAAATAAACATATACATATTTATTGGCTGAATACACCATAAACTATACAAAAATTATTTGACTTTCATAAATCAGATGACTTTTTCTACATTATAAATATACATTCAGATAACTGCAACAATATTAATTAGTATTCCCAAAGGAAATGGTTTTGCAGAAGTCATTACATATTTTCCAACAGCTTTGTAAATACTGCAGTGACTTTTGAAATAAAACTATTATCTAATTGACCACTGTCAGCTAATTAGCCAAATTAGTACTCAGAGTTACACAACATTACACTGTAACAGCCCAGCCATGGTTCACTGTGATACCTGCTATGGCCACTAGAGGGAGAACACCGTTTTTACAGTCAGAGCCCCTGGCATTATCTGTGTTCTGATGATTTGAGTGCTCCCACCTTTCAGTGCATATCACCGCTGTCCAATGAAAAACAAGTATCTCCAAAATGGCAACTTTACATGACAGGTCAAAACTGTCTTTACTTTCTATGTAACTTAATGGAACCAGAATTTATTCTAAGTGATTTTGGAGCATTTCTATTGAATATTTCATCAGGAATTTCTCACACAATGTAAACAGCAGCGGCTGGATTCAAATTATGACCAAAAATAAAAATCTATATATGTGGAAATAAATGTTTTCTTTGAACAGAGATGATGCGCTCCATGCCCCTATAACATAATGTCATTATTATTATTTTTTTTTTCAAAGTTTCATATAGGAGGTCCAGAATAAGATCTTAGTTTAATGTAAGATGGTGGAGTGGCACACTAGTATCAGCTTGTTTGAGACAATATTGCGTAAACAAGCAAATTAAAATTGTTGTTTTTATTCATTTTTAAATTAATTTCATTTTATTTTAATAAAGGATGGGACCATTAATTGTTTTTGGCACCATTGACCATAAAATAACACAACTCTGGAGTTTGGCTCTGATTGTCCCCCTTAACAACAGAAAGTCTAGAGCTGTATGTAAAGGGTTGTATGTATAGCACTGCAATGTAAATTGTACTGCAAATTTATTGTTTATTGTTAAGTTTAACATATTCACAAAAAAAAAAAAAAATAGTAATATGTTCTTGATTTAACGCTTTAATATTTTTGGTGAAATACTTCTAGAATGCTTTAGAGGTAGGTTGAGCAGGATAAATACTAATATTATGGTGACGATGCTGTAATTTAAGTAATTTTAATCCAGTACATGATTTTATTTTGTGTGTTCCATATCAGAAACAGGTAGATTTGTCCCACCCAAAAATTAAACCACAGTTAAAAACATGATTACATTAACTTTAGTCAGAAAGTTACATCACTCTGACCACGTCCCAAACTGCAGACTGCTACTACACTAAATACGTAAATAAATCAAATATGATAAATACATTTGAAAAAATTAAAGAATAAATATAAGGATACCATAGTGGAAGTGCTGTCAGTGTTGCAGTATGTAATGTTCCAGAGTGTGCTGTTTGGGACACAGCCTTACTAACTTACTTAGTCTAACATTTAATATTAGTCTTTTTTGTCATTTCATTTCAACATTATGCTCCAAAGGTTTTGGTTGTTTTACTATATAATCCAGACACTGCATGTATAATTTGAAAGTTTTCTGACAGCAGTACCATATAATATGGTATTATCTAGTTTAGTTTGTAAAGTGTGCTTTAACTGAATTATCTAATAATAACAGACGTACAGATAATGTTGTATTTTATTTATTTATAATTTACTGTAATTCCACAAATGTTGTTCTACGTCACTATACATACAGTGATTTACTACCTTACCTACAGTGGAATCAGCTTATAGGTAATATTTTAGAGAATAGGGTGGGCTTTGATTCATATTAGCAAATGTGTCCCCCACAATGTCAGAGCCACTCCTACACCCTAATCGACTAATCGACTATCCACACACACGCACACACACTTACGTTACAGTTACAGTATCACGTTACAGTATCACAAGGGCGTAGGAGCGGGTTTGACATTGGGGGGACACATTTGCTAATATGAATCAAAGCCCACCCTATCTCCTAAATATTACCTATAAGCTGACTCTGTAGGTAAGGTAGTAAATCACTGTATGTATAGTGACGTAGAACAACATTTGTGGAATTACAGTAAATTACAAATACATGAACAAAATATAACATTATCGGTAGGTCTGTTTATTATAAAATAAATCCAATTGAAGATCACTTTACACACTAAACAAGATGCTCCACATTACATGATACTGTTGTCAGAACACTTTTGAATTATACATGCAGTGTCTGGATTATATACATATATAACCAAAGCATTTCTTATTTTCTTTGGAGCATAATGCAGCAATGAAATGACAAAACAATGTATGAGAAGGTTTCCTGACTAGACAAGACTAACATTAATGTTAGACAGTAAGGCTATGTCCCAAACAGCACCCTCTGCAACATTACAAACTGCACTACTAATGATGGTGCCCTTTTATTTATTCATTAATTAATTTATTTTACTTATTATAATATATATATTTTTTTACATATTTAGCATAGTAGCAGTCAGCAGCAGGGGCGATCGTAGGCTTAGAGATTTAGGGGTGCTGAGCATCCTGATAAGAGCAGCTCACAATAAAAAACAACATTTTAAAGTAATTTCGGACCATCAATCCGAAATCAGTGTTGGGGAAACACTGACTGGAAAGACACCAACAAATGTCAGAGATCAGTGTGTCATGACAGAATAATTAGAATAATTTAGATCAGATACACCAATTCTTATAATCAGTTATCAATATTATTACGATTATCAACGGATACTGAGCATATGATCATGTTGGCCATAGTCGAATATAAGAATTGAATATCTATAGCTGACCTGCCGACCACACACACACACACACAGTTACGTAATAGCATCATCTCTTCATATCTTATCATTCTGTAACATTAATTAGCTAATACATATACAGACAGCACTACTCTAGCACTTTTTTAATCCTTTATAAACAATAAACAGACCACCTGCAGCATTAGCCTGCTAAATTAAAATTAGCATTAATTTAGCATTAGCCTGCTAAATAAAAACTCTCAGATAGTCACTCCTAGCTAACAATAACAGAAAAAAGAGTGCATCCGAAATATGGACTGCTGATAATGACTGCATTGTGTTGGTTCTTAGTGATATAGTACAAAAATACTTCTTTGCAAAACTTACTACACACACGACACCAGTCAAATAAAACACTGACACCGTGTTTGCGCCCCATGCGAAAAGAGGAGCTGGTTCATACCATTTTGCAAGGCAGGGGGGGGGGGGGGGGGGGGGGCTGCTGTCTTTTCGTTGTTAAAATAATTGGTTTAAACATATCCATGGTTTTAACATTTCCAGCTTGTCAGAGACAAATTAAGGTTAAAAGAACTATAATTACTATAATCTTTAGGGGTACTGGGACTTCCTAAATCTTAACTTGGGCCAGCCACGTCCCTGGTCTGCAATTTGAGACGTGGCCAGAGAGTGATGTAACTTTACGTTTCAGAGTGCTTTCTGACTAAAGTTAATATAAAGATTAGCTAACCCAAACCCTCCTAGTCTGTTACCATAACAACACATTATACTAAAGCCGGTTTAGTATAAACCTGGAGTGCGTTTAAACCTGGCGTGAGCTACCCGATGCTGCAACGATGTGACATACCTTGACAAAGTTAAAGACCACCTTACAACCAGAGTCTGTTGCTAAACAACAAACACAGCACATGAATTGCGAAGGCTGGCGAAACGCGCTTTTAAAATGAAGTGTTTTTAAAGTGTTTCTGCGTTTTCTTTGTTTTTTTGTGTGGGACAAATCTATATGAAATCTATAAATCAATTCTGATATTGGTGGGGACCCGGGTTCCTACTCCAATGCCTCTTCATATCTAATCATTTTGTAACATAAATTAGCTAATACACATACAGACAGCACTACTCTAACACACTGGATTCAATAACACACAGGCTGACCAACAGCATGTGGTTTGGTGTTAAATTTATGCTGAACATTAAACATGACTCTTAATTTGTCATAGGAATTACTTTATTTTACAAATAAGAAGTAGCAGTGCGTTTCAGAAGCAAAACGAGTTAAAGTTTCATACATGTCAAAATACATTTTGAAAACATGAATTTCCACACATATTTGAGAATATATTGCAATATAATATATTTAGATATGGTTGTAAATATTTCACATGTATTTAAGAATATATTGTAATATAAATAGTATATTTAGATACGATTGTAAATATATTATCATATATTTGAAATATAATTTCTTATTTACATGAATGAAAACAAGCTGAAATGAAATAGAAGTAACAAGGATATTTTTAAAGTACTGATGATGGAGTGTAAATGTAAGGAGTAGAAAGTACTGGTAATGGAGTGTAAATGTAAGGAGTAGAAAGTACTGATAATGGAGTGTAAATGTAAGGAGTAGAAAGTACTGATAATGGAGTGTAAATGTAAGGAGTAGAAAGTACAGATAATGGAGTGTAAATGTAAGGAGTAGAAAGTACAGATAATGGAGTGTAAATGTAAGGAGTAGAAAGTACTGATAATGGAGTGTAAATGTAAGGAGTAGAAAGTACTGATAATGGAGTATAAATGTAAGGAGTAGAAAGTACTGATAATGGAGTGTAAATGTAAGGAGTAGAAAGTACTGATAATGGAGTGTAAATGTAAGGAGTAAAAAGTACAGATAATGGAGTGTAAATGTAAGGAGTAGAAAGTACTGATAATGGAGTGTAAATGTAAGGAGTAAAAAGTACTGATAATGGAGTGTAAATATAAGGAGTAGAAAGTACAGATAATGGAGTGTAAATGTAAGGAGTAGAAAGTACTGATAATGGAGTGTAAATATAAGGAGTAAAAAGTACTGATAATGGAGTGTAAATAAAAAGAGTAGAAAGTACAGATAATGGAGTGTAAATGTAAGGAGTAGAAAGTAATGATAATGGAGTGTAAATGTAAGGAGTAGAAAGTACAGATAATGGAGTGTAAATATAAGGAGTAAAAGTACTGATAATGGAGTGTAAATATAAGGAGTAGAAAGTACAGATAATGGAGTGTAAATGTAAGGAGTAGAAAGTACTGATAATGGAGTGTAAATATAAGGAGTAGAAAGTACAGATAATGGAGTGTAAATGTAAGGAGTAGAAAGTACTGATAATGGAGTGTAAATGTAAGGAGTAGAAAGTACTGATAATGTAGTGTAAATGTAAGGAGTAGAAAGTACTGATAATGTAGTGTAAATGTAAGGAGTAGAAAGTACTGATAATGTAGTGTAAATGTAAGGAGTAGAAAGTACTGATAATGGAGTGTAAATGTAAGGAGTAGAAAGTACTGATAATGGAGTGTAAATGTAAGGAGTAGAAAGTACAGATAATGGAGTGTAAATGTAAGGAGTAGAAAGTACTGATAATGGAGTGTAAATGTAAGGAGTAGAAAGTACTGATAATGGAGTATGAATGTAAGGAGTAGAAAGTACTGATAATGGAGTGTAAATGTAAGGAGTAAAAAGTACTGATAATGGAGTGTAAATAAAAGGAGTAGAAAGTACAGATAATGGAGTGTAAATGTAAGGAGTAGAAAGTAATGATAATGGAGTGTAAATGTAAGGAGTAGAAAGTACAGATAATGGAGTGTAAATATAAGGAGTAAAAGTACTGATAATGGAGTGTAAATGTAAGGAGTAGAAAGTACAGATAATGGAGTGTAAATGTAAGGAGTAGAAAGTAATGATAATGGAGTGTAAATGTAAGGAGTAGAAAGTACAGATAATGGAGTGTAAATATAAGGAGTAAAAGTACTGATAATGGAGTGTAAATGTAAGGAGTAGAAAGTACTGATAATGGAGTGTAAATATAAGGAGTAGAAAGTACAGATAATGGAGTGTAAATGTAAGGAGTAGAAAGTACTGATAATGGAGTGTAAATATAAGGAGTAAAAAGTACTGATAATGGAGTATAAATATAAGGAGTAGAAAGTACAGATAATGGAGTGTAAATGTAAGGAGTAGAAAGTACTGATAATGGAGTGTAAATGTAAGGAGTAGAAAGCACTGACAATGGAGTGTAAATGTAAGGAGTAGAAAGTACAGATAATGGAGTGTAAATGTAAGGAGTAGAAAGTACTGATAATGGAGTGTAAATGTAAGGAGTAGAAAGTACTGATAATGGAGTGTAAATGTAAGGAGTAGAAAGTACAGATAATGGAGTGTAAATGTAAGGAGTAGAAAGTACTGATAATGGAGTGTAAATGTAGGGAGTAGAAAGTACTGATAATGGAGTGTGAATGTAAGGAGTAGAAAGTACTGGTAATGGAGTGTAAATGTAAGGAGTAGAAAGTACTGATAATGGAGTGTGAATGTAAGGAGTAGAAAGTACTGGTAATGGAGTGTAAATGTAAGGAGTAGAAAGTACTGATAATGGAGTGTGAATGTAAGGAGTAGAAAGTACTGATAATGGAGTGTGAATGTAAGGAGTAGAAAGTACTGGTAATGGAGTGTAAATGTAAGGAGTAGAAAGTACAGATAATGGAGTGTAAATGTAAGGAGTAGAAAGTACTGATAATGGAGTGTAAATGTAGGGAGTAGAAAGTACTGATAATGGAGTGTGAATGTAAGGAGTAGAAAGTACTGGTAATGGAGTGTAAATGTAAGGAGTAGAAAGTACTGATAATGGAGTGTGAATGTAAGGAGTAGAAAGTACTGGTAATGGAGTGTAAATGTAAGGAGTAGAAAGTACTGATAATGGAGTGTGAATGTAAGGAGTAGAAAGTACTGATAATGGAGTGTGAATGTAAGGAGTAGAAAGTAGTGATAATGGAGTGTGAATGTAAGGAGTAGAAAGTACTGGTAATGGAGTGTAAATGTAAGGAGTAGAAGTAAAAAATTAGCTGAAAAATAATTACTCCAATAAAGTATAACTAACTAAATTCTCTACTTAAATAACGTAACAAAGTATTTGTACTTCGTTACTTGACACCTCTGGCTACCATACCGGTTACCCCTCAACAAAAGCGTAACACTGGGCTGCTGCTTGAGTGAGCTTTTATGCAGAGCCTGGCAGGTGTGACTGGTCAGCGTTGATTAGTGCTAGGGTTTCTGGGATTTGGAGTTCTGGCAGAACACAGAACTGAATCTGTTTCTTTGTATGATTAAGAAATTACCCGAAAGGCATCTGCTCAGTAGGGCAGCAATGAAGACATTCACAATACTATCAATTGTTTTCCAAATTTCATCCATAATATAGTATCTATAGTCTTGAAAATATCTTGGATCTCTGCATTCATCTATAAACCCTCTGTAAAATATTTACCACAACAACACAAAACGAAGACATTGAAAAGAAAGAAAATCTTTTTATTATGATGTCATTAAATAACAATTTAAAGGTTATGATCAAGACAGTATGATCAAATAAATGAAAATATTGACAATTTATAACAACAGCTTTAACTCCGTACAACTTATTTTCTAATCCTCTCAGCAAAGTTGTCTTTCTGAATTGGTCTGTAGTCAGAAACAGTGCTGAATCTCACTCGGGTGAAAACAGAGTCCTAGTTTAAAATAAATAAATAAATAAATAAGAGGCACACAATATCAGTTAATTTACAATAACAATATAATTTAAATATAAAAAAAAAATCAAGTCAATTGCATTAACATGGCTGTGTGATCCCCATAGAAAAGTATGGTTCATAGAGTAGGACACTATGAACCAGCCAGGCTAATGTTGCCATGCCCACGACCAAGTGTTGAGTAGCGGGGTATAAAGAGCCTTGTCAGAGGTTTAATCAAATCAAAGAGTGATGAAGCTCTATCCAGTACTGATCATCCAACATCAGTACCTGACCTCACTGATATGCTTGTAACTGAATTCATTCAAAACTCTATACACTCAATATATGTCCCAACATGTGTTCATCCAACATTCTATGGATATACCTGATTTCAGAAGACAGTTCAGATGAGCAAGTGTCTACAGATTTTATATATCATAAATATATTTTATTAGTACATATGAATTAGTACATATGGGTGTCAACTGGTGAACTGGTGGAACTTAACGGTTAACCCTGAAAGGCTGCACTGATATGAACATGTGTTAAAACCACACCATCTTCTGAACGTGTGAGAAGTTCAGCCTCTTTATCTCCCCATCTTAGAGATATTTAGAGTGTGGTCGTTTATGTGATATCGGAGTGTAAATTCAGTGTGACGAGTGGAGGCAGCTGGGTAGGTTAAATGTCAGCGTGCTTAAACTATATCAGTATACACCTACAGTTATAGTTACTATACTGATATGTCAATATTATTATAATATATATCAATATAAATGTCAATATTAATCACATAAATTTTATATATATATATATATATAAACAGCTTTAAACGAGAGGGCAATAATGTACTAAATTTAACATTCAATATCAAGAATATTGGCTTTTTTTAATTGATACCAAAATTCTTTACGTTGCAGATATCAAATAGATAGATTTAAAAATAAAACAATAATGATTTAAGTTTAAGAAAATACTGCAGGGCAGGTAGAACTGCTTTCTTTTCATTGTTACTAACTAACGTTAAACACAAACAACAAATTATTTGGGGTTTAATGGAAGTTCTAAACAGTTGTATATGAACTGAAATCCAATCTTCAGCTCTCAGCAATGATGGCCATTTTTGACAATCACCTCACTAATCACACCCTCCACTAATTATAAAGACCAAGGGGCTCTTAACGAATTTAAGAAGAAATTATACATTTGTTAATTTATTTATTTTTGTATTTATTTATTTATTTAGGATAGTAACTTACTTGATCTTGCAGCACCTCAAGGACGTTTTGGTTCACAGACTGAGATGTTTTGGCTGTAAATGAATTGAGAGAGTGAAGCGTGTTAGAAATTCAGGTATGTGGTGATAAATAGTGTAACATTTTGTTCCGCTGAGTAAACTCACCTCTCCAGCCGCAGGTGAGCAGAACAATATTCAAGAATAAGCTCACAGCCAGTGCCAATCCCATGCTAACAGTTGTTGTAGTTTGGTGTTGGGTAGGATCTAGAAAAGAGACATATATTAGAAATAAATGTAAAGATTTATACATTGTATAAAATACCCCTGGCTATTCAGTGAGGTCTCGTGTTGGCTGACTGTTCACTCATTATTGAGGCGCTGATTTAGTGGCCACACAATGTCTAGTTTAAGAATTTATCATCTGGTAATGTACTTTTCTAGTTTAGTATGTCTTCAACTCAGTAAGTGAGGTTTATAAATCTGTTTAAAATGAGTAACAGTTCACTTGTTCAACCAAATAATTTCTGATTTTCGAATACGTTGTAGCATACTGTAGAGTTTCTTAGAGGTATCCCGGGCATAGTTACAGCTACTAGACTATGGAGGACTACATTGGTAAACCCTGAGGCAGAGCAGTGCCGCAGCTCTAGCTAGTTACGAATCCCAAAGACAGAAGCTGATTGTGTATGAAGCAACTAAACAATAACCTTTCCCAGAAAATGGACAGTATAACATTGTAATAAGCCCAGTTTCAGAGACCCGTCAGAATGTAGCCTAAGAAATACTATTTACATATATTTTTAGTTCAGTATTTACCTAAAAGACATAAAATTCTTTACTGGAATTTCACAGCTTGCTTGCTTTTGCATTGCTTGCTAGCTATAGTGACCACTAAAGCCTGACAACATTTTCATAATGGCAATAATACAAGAATAACTAATTATTATTATTACATTTCAGATAAAAATTATGATTAGCTAATTAAGATTAATATTAGAAATCTTTCTCTTTATAGCACATTTCATTAAAAAATATCACTTTACTTTCAAAAACACATATTAGGATTTTTTAAGGTTTTGTAATAAAAATGATATATAACTATATAATGTTATAACTTGTATGTTGACGCTCTCCAAAGAAAAACATATATCTATATTTTTGTTCATTTTAATTTTTTTACATCATTTGAAAATGACAGCTGACATTTACATTGTTTTCAAATTTCATGATTTAGGGATCAATAGAAATGATCCAAATACTGGTTTTCTTTGGACAGTGACAATATATATACAAGCTTGTCCCCCTTCTCAGTGTGTTGACTCATAATAAAAAATGTGATAAATCATATAAATATACTTACTCAGTTCTACTGATGTTCCATTCCCAACAATGATCTTCCCACAAGCAGCCACAGCGCAGTAGTAAGTTCCAGTATGGTGCTGGTTGAGGATGTTCTTGGAGAAGTTGTACACAGAGCTGCATGTAGAAGAGCTGATCTCACACTGACGGCTGCTGCTGTTCTGATGAGTGTAGATGATTTCAGGAAAGGATTGTTCTGCAGCAGCTCTGAACCAGAGCACTCGGAGTTCTGCTACTCTGATCTCAGAGAGGACTGTGCACTGCAGAGTCACTGACTCTCCTGGAGAAACTGACTCAGATAACGGAATTTGGAGCACTGAGATGTCTACCTGCCCTGAAAGTATAATATAGATAAAAAATGTAATAATCTGTATTGAATCATAAAACTGCAATAACAGCATAATAACCGAATAATAACATTAAAATAAGAGTGTGTCCACTGTGAATCTGAAGTGCTTAGTAATAAATATTTAGATCATATATATAAGCATGTATGTAAGTATTTACTGCGCAGTATTAGGACTTTTTGTAAAACAGAGACAATTTAATGTGTTTTAGTTTCTGTTGATTCAAAACCAAAAAGCAGAAACTGAAGCAGTAAACAGTAAATCAGTTATATTACCTGTCACAGCTAGGAATGTAACAGTAGAAAAGTCCAGTGTTTTGTCTGTAGTTGCTCCACAGAAGTACATCCCTTCATCTTCTTTAGTTACACCTTCAATACTGAGAGAAATGCCGTTCGCAATTTTGTTCATTTTAAATCTTGATTTGCTGAATGGATCTGAAATCACAGCAGACTTTCCATCTAACAGAGATCCCACTTCCAGTGGAACATGCTCCAGTCTCTGCTTGTACCACATCCTACTAACTTTATCTGAGTCGTCTACAAATGTACAGTTGAGAGTGACCGCTTGACCGGGTTCAGCTGAGACGACCCGCGGCTCTGAATTTCTCACTGCTTGAGCAGAACCTATTAAAAAATATAAATATTTATAAAAACATGAATAATTTCAAGCATCATTAATAATAATTACATTTTACATTTGGAAATGTTCTGAACTTACATATTGTGTAGAAATATAAAATGACAATCGTGATCCTGTGTAGAGGCATCATCTACAGACACAGAAGTACTGAACTGTATTTGGAGTCTCATCAAGTTAAACCTGATTAGCTGAAAATAGTCACATGGTTTTATCTCTCAGCTTTTATAACTGTGATTGGACACCAGACATCACCCGACCTTCTTAACCCTTTAAAGCCTTAACCATAATATATATATATATATATATATATATATATATATATATATATATATATATATATATATATACAAACAATATAACAAATATGTAATAATAATAATATATTAATTATCATGATGTTTTTATAAAATGTTATTAATAACACATTATATGACATTATATATTATATATGATTATTAATAACATTATATATTATTAAATTGATCATTACGTAAATATCAATATCAAATAATAACAATAATAAAATGATCCAAAATAATTGTATTATTTTGTAATTAAAATAACATCCACCTCACCTGACTATTTGGCCCCCCGTTCAAATGGCATGTTTTATTAACATGCTGCGTAACACAGCCGATATTCAAATATTTGATGAAAAAGAAATTTTATATTATTTGTATCATTTAAAATCTCTAGCTTAGTTTAAACCAAATATTAGATATAAGAGCAGATATAATTTTGGAACAGCTGAAGTGTCAAACACAAACTATGCAGAAACAGCTGAGCTATCATCTCTGACAATACACTTTACAGGTGGACCAGTAAGGTAGCAGTGGACAGTGAGTGGACACAGCGTTTATAAACTCCAGCACCATTGCTGTGTCTGATTCACTGACAGCAGCACAACACACACTAACATACCACCCCCACATACCTCAGTGTCACTGCAGTGCTGAGAATAATGCACCACCCAAATAATATCTGCTCTGTGGTGGTCGTGTGGGGGTCCTGACCATTAAAGAATTTGTTTCATTATACATGCATCAACATACATCCACATTGTATTGGTTTGGTCATTGTAGTCAAAGTATGTTTTTGTGGGTCTGGATCTTATTGCACTGATATTTAGATACAATCCTTTATTTATAATATTATAAACTTTTTTATTTTACAGTCCTTTTATGCCAGTCACTTGTTTTTAGGGTATCTTAGTAGAAGAAATTGAAAATGCCTGGGCACTAAAAGCTTGTTTACATTGTGATCCAGGTAAAATAACAGTACATCTAAATTTATGTATCTCTTTTTTATTAAGTTATAAAATCTCTAAACACTTTCCACAAGAAGTTTAATAACCCACTGTGAGCATAAACCAAAACTCTATGTTCAGAAATATTTCTACCTACTGCCGCTTTCACAGCTTTTAGGATTCTACACATTGCTGAATGCAGTAAGTAATAAACATGCACACTCAATACTTTCATTACAATAATATTTAGATCATAAACAGATTGTGAGAATAATCATACAGTCATTGTAAGATATAAAAATGACTTAAGAGTAAAGATTATTCATATGCTTTTATTAAAAACAACCAAATCTGTAAGAACTCTCAGAAGCTCTAATACACTGTGTACATACTATGTACATACTACCAACATATTTGTATTAAAAACACTAAAAACATTAGGAAATCTCATGAAAGAAACTTTCAGACAGACAAGGTTTATAAATAGCCTAAATCTAAAAGAAAGTAAAAATTCTAATGTTTTGTTTATAATGAATGTTATATAATTTATGTATATATTTTAAGGACAGCTTTTTAGAACAGCTTTTTAGAACAGGTTCACTCTTGCAGAAAGCTGAAGAGTGAACCTTTCATAATGAAAACAAACAAAACAATAACAACAACAAAACAGGCATGTCTTCTTTAGAAAACGGCTTCTCATCACACACACAGTTCCACAAATGTTGCACAACATCCAGCAGCATCAGTCCGAGCTCCTGCATTTGTCTGTCCCATCTCATAAACACAATCACACACAAGTTTAAAAGAAGCTCATCACACTTAGAAATATTGGTTTAAACAGATTTTTAGACAAGTTCTTTTGATCTCTAAATAACAACACAGTTCCATGAAGGGTTGATCTTATCAGACACCATCCATCTGAACTCCTGCGTCTGTTTGCCAGGTGTGAAAGATTATAATCACAGAGCTCTCTCACACTCGTCCAACAGAAACCTTGTTTCAATTTACACACTATATATATATATATATATATATATATATATATATATATATATATATATATATATATATATATATATATATAATTAAACTGCTATTATTTAACTATAAGTAATTTGAAGGAACCATTATTTCAATCAAAGTAATTATTGAGTAAAACTAGTCCAATTGATTGTACCACAAAAAACACTGTTACACTTTTATTATTAAAAAATAACCTTTAACTTACACTGCAAAAATTATGTAGCTTTTAAACTTAAAAGTAGGTAAATAAATATGTGCAAATATTAAGTTCATCATTTAACCTGGTTACTTCCTTTTTAAGTTAAAAAGCTGCATTGTGTTACTAATTTGGAGATATGTTTTTGTTTAGACAACAATAATATAGATCATTCTGCTATTAGGCAGTGTGCTATTAAAATAAAATGAGCTTTTGTGTGTCAAATATGTCTTTAATTACAATAACAAACATAAAACAAACTAGAAAATTATTTTTTCCATACATTTGCTGACTTACAGAAAAGTGTAGTTGTACTAGGTCATGTACTGATTTTACTAAATTATGTGCATAAATGTTAAGAAATTACAAAATAGAACTTAACAAGGAGAAATCATCTCTTTCCTAATAATACAAACATTTGGTTTTGGTTTTATGTTCTAAATATTGTGCCTATACTGTCTATAAAACTTATGATTTAGTAAGATAATTTATATAGTAAATATGAAAAAAGAAGATAATCATTTACAAACATTTCTTTCTGTCCATATTAAGGATTTCAGAGTTTCCAAATGTGTTATTTCAGAAAGTGTGAGGACATACACTGTAAAAAAGTGCTTCGTTGGTACAAATGACTTCATATGGTAACAAGCAACAAAACTAGTTTTATTTAAACTAAAAATATAGTTTGAATACATTGTTAAGTTTCTCTTCATGAGCAAATGAAGTGAGGTTTTACCAACAAAGTACATTTATACAATGTATAATCAGAAAAATAACAATGCAGAAAACTGATGGCTGTATCTGATACATCTTTTTGAAACAGTCCTTTTCTCAAAAATGTTTTAGATATACACAAAAAGAAAATCTGCCCCTGTTTAAACTTCACTACACTAACTAACTGCTGTTTTAATAATCAAAATGTTTGTGAGCTGGATGTGAAATTCTCATCACAGTCAGAAAAAAAAATTCTGTTAGACAGCTTTAAAAATACACCACAGAAGAAACCTCATCTGTGAAGAGAATGCTATATCTGACACCATCAGCCTGAACCTGCTCTGTGTAAAATATATAGTGACCACAATCTCTCTAAAACTGTCTTCACACCTCTCCTACAGAGAACTGAAACATGTTCGGACAATGGTCACTCAGTTTCATTTAGAACCTAAACAATGTACAGCACTTTAATGCAGCAAAAACCACAAACGCCTGCACAGTTTAAACAATAAAAATAATAACATATGTCATGTGTAGAACTAAATATCCCAGTAAAATAAAAATAATCCCCCATTATCCCCCCCAATACTGCTTACTAAATGAAAGAGAACTAGCGATGTGAACGATGAGCTTTGGCATTAGAGCTTCTCACTTGAGAGTAGATAATGTCTTCAGGCTGTTCTTTCTTCTCTCGTCCAGTTCTGGGTTTCTTCTCTTTGAAGTGGATGGGAGCATAATTCAGGTTTTCAGCAGGGGGGTCCTGTGGAAACAGTAACAAACAGATAAGTAAGTTCTTTATGATTATTAAGCAGTATTAATACATCAAAACACATCTTCTAAAATCATTACAGAACACATGTAGTACCTGACGGGTTGTGTTCTCCGCTGTTGAACCTTCTTTTTTTTCCTCTGTGGTGGAAAAATTATATATAATATCATGTTCGGATCAGACATATTGCAAATTCTTAATTTCCATTTAGTTTACACATGTATATTTAATATAAGCATGCTGTATATCAAATATATATTGTACACTGTAAAAAATGCTTAATTGGTGCAAATTGCAATTAAAGTATTTTATTGTACCCAAAATAGTAATGTGATTAAACGAATCTAAAAAAAAAACTAGATCAATTACTTGTCATACCAATGAAGCACTTTTTACAGTGTATATGTTTTAAGCTCCAACTACTGCATGTTTCTTAGCATTGTATATCACCGCTGTCCAAAGAAAATCATGTATCTCCATTTTGGTGATTTTTATTATTCTATATTATTTAAATACAACCGCTGCCATTTACATTGTACGAAAATGTAATGATGAGCGGAACAACAGAATATCTCCAAAATTGCTTAGAAAAAATTCTAGTTCGATTGACGTACTGTAAAAGTAAGGACTGTGTTTGTTCTCTCCTAAAAAGTTTCAACAATATGAGGAATGTAAGTTTATTGTTGTTTTAAATCCAAATCAAATACATGAATCAATTAATTAATTCATTCATTATGGATGCACGCTTTTCAGTAACACTTTATTGCTTGTTGTTTGTTCTCAGTTAGTGAAACAGCTCTGCTGAACACTGTGACTAATTTAAAGTAAAGGTAGTAAAAGTCTCCACTCACCACTGCAGAGTTCACTGTTCCTCCTTTTATAGATTATAAAGGCTTGAACAGAGATCACAATCACACACACTCCCAAAGCTGCTCCCAGAAAGATCACAACAGGATCCAGAGAGCCCCCTGAAATAAATAAATAAATAAATAAATAAATAAATAAATAAATATGTGAAATACTGTATGCATGGGTATGCTTAATTCTAGTATTATACACAGTTTCATGTTAAATGATATTTTAATCATATTACATTTCTCAATTTCTAGCTTTAAAGTTGATTATTATTATTTTTTCCCAACCAAACTGTCAAAGTATGTTATTATACATTTAAACTGCCCATAACTCTATAAGCAACTACAGCTGATAATTTGTGGACCAGTATTGTCCATTAGTCAATGCGCCACTGACCACCATCTTACACACACCCTGAACAAACAATACATTCCATTCATTTATCAAAATGAATTCATATTTTCAAAATCATAATTTCTCGGATCTTGTTCTATCCATGGTTTCTATATTAGTTTTGTGAAATATGAATAAAGAAATATAATATTGTTTTATTTCCATGTATGAGTGATGCTCAAATAATGTACAGTACTCTACAGAAAATAACAGAAGGAAACAGTAATTTCATGTTTTCCATGCAGTAACAGCTCTATATTAGAACTAGAATTAGTAATATTTTAAGTTATTTTGGAGCTTTACTATTGGTCCATTTATCATCAGACTTTTATAGGATATAAAAAGCAGCTGTTGTGTTAAAATTATATGAAAAATGAAAATCAACAAAATTGGAGATAAACAAATTGTTTTTCCTTGGACTGCAACAATATGGGCAATACTTTTTTGTAATATCTGCTTTTTGACAATGAAATAGCCTCAAATAACTATAATACTAACTAAAACAGAAACATGTCACTTAAAAAAAACTTAGAAATACATTTTTAAATACTAATCTTTTTACAAATGGTTAATGGTTGTTTATCGCCACACATATAAACATAAGAACAACATTTATCATGTATGAGTACTATTGCAATAGTATTTATTATTTAAGTAAATTATATATGTTTGTATGCTTTCATTAAGATTTTACATTTAGACATGACAAGTATGTTTGAATATGTAATATTGCAGTTAACTTGCTATTTAACCAACAGTAATAACTACAGACCTTCTTAACACATCTTATGAATAAGCTTGTTTATAGCTTGCCTCTCCTGTAGGGTTGCTATTATTGTTTTTCATTGAAATGTACTGTTATAAATTGCATGCACGATCAATAATCTAGTTAGCAAAGCTGCTCCATCAAAAAAATAATCAACACTTAATATCTTGAAACTTCTTAAATATTACTTACTCAGTTCTACTGATGTTCCATTTCCAACAATGATCTTCCCACAAGCAGCCACAGCGCAGTAGTAAGTTCCAGTATGGTGCTGGTTGAGGATGTTCTTGGAGAAGTTCACAGAGCAGTTTGTAGAAGAGCTGATCTCACACTGATGGCTGCTGTTCTGATGAGTGTAGATGATTTCAGGAAAGGATTGTTCTGCAGCAGCTCTGAACCATAGCACTCGTAGTTCTGCTGTTCTGATCTCAGAGAGGACCGTGCACTGCAGAGTCACTGACTCTCCTGGAGAAACTGACTCTGGTCCTGGTGTTTGGAGCACTGATATGTTTAACTGAGGATGATCTGGTCAACATAATAAAGACATAGTTTACAGCTGCACTATATCATTGTATCATTTTTGCCAAAAGCATATTGTAAATGTAATATCATATGATTCTAACATTATAAAAAGACATTGTAATAAGCTTTGAATGAGTATATGTGTTAAAGACAGTGAGTTGATTACCTGTCACAGCTAAGACGACGATATTAGAAAATGTAAATGTTTTTCCATCACTCTTTCCACAGAAGTACATTCCTTCATCATCCTCAGACGTCTCTTTAATAGTCAGAGAAAAATCTCCATTTAAACTGAATTTTTTATCATTTAAAATGGGATTTTTGTTGTCTAACTTTGTTACCACTTCTTTGGGTTTCTGCCACAGTTGTTGTTTGTACCAAATCATAGCTTCTGATACAGACTTTTCAACTTTGCAAGGCAGAGTAACATTTTCACCAGCATTAACTGAGATAAACGACTGATCAGTAAGATCTGCAGCTTCAACAGGACCTACAAAATAACATGAAATCAGTTATAATCAATAAGATCAACAGTGGATCAGTTTTTAGCACCAGAAGTTATATAAGTCTAGAATCTAAATGCGAATTAGTATTTGTTAAGAGTTCAACTCACATATTATGTAGAGAGATAAAATGAGAATCAGCGCTGGAGCCATCATCATAAGACTCTTTGCTTATTTGAAGTAACTTGGAATGAAACCTTCTGACCAAAGTACCAGACTGTATTAGCATGCTGAGCTCAAGGGATGAATCTCATTCGCTGTCACAAGATCACAAGGTCTTTTTTTTCACTGGCTTCTTAGTTTATAATGAGTGTCTTTATAAGAAACAGTCCACTCCATATTTGTTAGCAGTCTTGATTAAGACTCTCACAATTATTGTTTTGATATAGTTTTATTAATATTATTTATATTATATTATTATTATATTATATAATAATTATTATTATTATTATTATTATTATTATTATTATTATTATTATTATTATTATTATGTGTAACTCACACTTAAAATTTATTAAATAGCACATTTTAAAAAAAAATCTTTATTGTCACCTCTGCAGTTTGTACTTTGTGTAGCCTCGCTTTGCCAACAGCAGTGTTCTTGGTTTGGTAACTAATTCTCACCGAGCAGGTTTTCAGTGGTTTAGGTCAGAGTACATGGATGGTCAAAAGCTTGATTCTCTGGACACTTAACCAAATTAATTGAAATTCCTCTCTCAGATAATAAATAATCTGCACCATGCTCAGATCATCTACATTCATCAGAACAGCAGCAGCTGTCAGTGTGAGATCAGCTCTTCTACAAACAGCTCTGTGTACAACTTGCTCAACCAGCACCATACTGGAACTCACTTATTTTATTTTTGCATTTTTCATATGTACCTCATCTTAACAGTGATAAACAGACCAATAGTAACTGTCAAAAATTACTTAGAAAAAAAACTTAAATTAACATGGAAATCTTTTTTTCGGGTTGGATTCCCGGTCCGGGCCATTCTGTGTGGAGTGTATATGTTCTCGCCGTGGTTGAGTGGGTTTCCTCCGGGTACTTCGGTTTCCTCCCACAATCCAAACACATGTATGTTAGGTTGATTGGTCACTCTAAATTGCCTGTATGTGTGAGTGTGTGCGTGAGTGAATGTTGAACATGCAATGGACTGGCGACTTGTCCATGGTGTACCCCGCCTTTGCCCGATGACGCTGTGATTGGCTCCAGCCCCCCTGTGACCCAGACCTGCGGGATTGTGGGTGTTGTGGGTGTTGTGGGCGGGGCTGGTTTCTGTCCTCACTGAGGGTCCTCCTTCATCACTGTGTGACAGTCACCAATATAGTCTTCTCTTTCCTCTCTGTCTCCACCCACTTCCTTTCTTTCTCTCTCTCTCGCCTCCCTGAGGTGACCACCCTGCGCTGTAAAATGTCTCATATATCATATGTGTGTTGTTGTTATTCAATTACACATATTTGCATTTAGCTGTTAGGTTAATGCTGTTAATGCCTGTAACCTGTCTTATGATGGGGGTGGCAGATGTGTTGGTGGTGGTTACTTTGTTTTTTCTATGAAAAAAGACAAACAATCAAGTGGACTGCATCTCTTTACCAATGTCTGGACATGAGCTTTCTCCTTATTACCAGATAATATTTAGAACATTTTTAATATTTAGACTATTTAGTTATTTTAGCACTTATTTGTAAATACATTAATAAATTGGTATATATTATATATTTTTTTTAAAGATACTTTGTGTGTGTACAGTCACAAATCATGCTAC
This sequence comes from Megaleporinus macrocephalus, assembly GCA_021613375.1. Taxonomy (NCBI): domain Eukaryota; kingdom Metazoa; phylum Chordata; class Actinopteri; order Characiformes; family Anostomidae; genus Megaleporinus; species Megaleporinus macrocephalus. Next base: position 40,100,802 of record CM038713.1, read on the forward strand.
AAGCTACTGGGGCCTTCATAACGCTGGACTGACCACGTCAGTGCCCAGATAATTGGTTTGTTTGGGTTTACTTGGATTGTAAGAAGCATATAACCAACTATTAACCTTCAAGAACAATAAAATTACAAAACTGGCACCAACAAAACCTGTTCATTTTCCATTTGCTGGATTCTGGAGTTGAAGCAGACCAATAATTAACAATTTAATTGTGTTTTGCTTGTTTAGTATCACTGTAATATTACAGTAAATCTCTATATTTACACTGATTTATCTGGAGAATCATATAAACCTTGCATTTCCTTCACCAGTGTGAGCAACACTGATCAGCTATAATGTTAAACCACCTCCATGTATGTACACACACTGTCCCTATTATCAGCTCCATTTACAACATAGGAGCACTTTGTAGCTCTACAGATTGTAGTTCATCTGATTCTCTGTATACTTTATTACCCTGTTCTTGGGTAGTGATCAGGACCCCCACAGGACCACCACTGAGCAGGTAGTATTTGGGAGGTGGGTCATTCTCAACCACTGACATGGTTGTGGTGTGTTAGTGTGTGTTGTGCTGGTATGTGTGGAACAGACAGCAGTGCTGCTGGAATTTTAAACAGTGTGTCCACTCACTGTCCACTCTCCACTCCGGTCTTGCTGCTCCAGCCTGTAGATGTAGAGAGACAGTCAGAGACAGTAGCTCATCTGCTGCTGCATAGTTTGTGTTCCTCTAGTTCTTAATCGGTGGACGCCGCCCACAGGACACTGATGGCTGGATGTTGTTGGTTGGTGGACTACTCTCAGTCCAGCAGTGACACTGAGGTGTTTAAACACACCAGCAGCACTGCTGTGTCTGATCCACTCACACCAGCACAACACACACTAACACACCGCCACCATTTCAGTGTCACTGCAGTGCTGAGAATGATCTGCCTCCCTAATAGTACCTGCTCTGTGGTGGTCCTGAGGGGGTCCTGACCATTAAAGAACAGGGTGAAAGGGGAGAAACAATATATGCAGTGAATCCGATGAACGACTGTCTGTAAGTCTAGAACTACAAAGTGCACCTGTATCGTAAATGGAGCTGATAAACTGTACACTGAGTGTAGGTATAAGCATGGCTGGATTACTGACCGGGCCAGCACCCAGGGGCCCTTGAGGTCAGGGGGCCCTGGGGGGGCCCTGGCCCAAAACATTTTGCGATGCATGTCAACATTTATAATACAATATATTTTATTTCCGAGGGCCCTCCATTTTAAGGATCCTCTGACTGTTAGGGACTTTGTCCCCAAGGCCTCTTGGGGGCCTTAGCCATGCTTTTGGGGGCCCTAGCCATGCTTTTGGGCCCCTTATGAAAATGAACGAGGCATTATGGCACTGCTCTGACTTAGACTTCTGGCTATTAGGGGTCCTAGGAGCATAGGAGGGGGCATAACTTTAGAGGGCCCTTGATCACAAAGGGGGCGGGTTGGTGGGTTTATCCCTGGGCAACTCTTAGCACCTTTCCTGGCTCTTTATTACTTTTATTATTCTTATCCTTTTACTCTGTTTATTATATCTTCTTATCATCTTGTGTGTTTCTCTCAGTGTAATATTCTTCTTTTTACGTGTCATACATGTGTGCCCTCACCAAGACAAATTCCTTGTATGTTTGACACACTTGGCAAAATAAACAATTCTGATTCTATTTCTGATTCTTAAATCACCTTAATGAACTCTGTGCAAAATAAGGTGGGGTAATTAAGGCAGTATAAATAGTCTAATTTAGTATTATTAATCAGTATTCTTACTATGATCCAATTATTACTGATTATAAAATACAATGACTATTACAACAACTGGTTTCTACATTTAGAAAGGTGGTGAGAATGTTTGTGCTTGTGTATTTGTGAGTGTTTGTGAAACTCAGACTTTGACATCTCAGACGCCTGTGATTGTGGGTGTGGTTCAGCTTGTTGGTGCATGGTTTGTGCAGAGCCGCTGTCCTCTACACGTTGCTCCTTTGCCTACTTCACGAAAGTTCAATGCTTTAACTCTGCAGACCACTTTGACTACTGCTGAATGGGTTTCTCAGAAAAACAACCCCTCACTTACTCATCAAAGTTTCCACAGGAAGCTGAGCTGTAGCTGTCTGTCATAGGCTGCGCAGCAGCTTTGCTTTATTTAGACACAGTGAGAATCTACAGAAGTTGGACAAACATTAAGATATATCATTTAAAACAACTGGAGTGTCCTCTGTCTCATAACCATGAGCGAGTGAGGTTTCCATGAAATTACTGAAAATAATCACAGAAATTTTCTACACATAACATATAAAATCTATCTATCTATCTATCTATCTATCTATCTATCTATCTATCTATCTATCTATCTCATTTTCATGTTCAAATAAAATATAATTCCAGGTTTTCAACATGAGGTCAGTTGTTTGGACCCCATGCTCCCATGCTTCTATGAATGGTTCATCCCAGTAATCCACAAAACAATCCCAAAAATCCAGAGTCCACAACACTGTCCATGAGGAACCAACATACATAACTGGTGTTCTGTCTTTACATAGCCTCTCCCACACATACTGCATCTCCATCACATCCAGGTAAACCATCACTGCAAACATCTTCTCCACCACATAGTTCCACTCCACCTTCAGGGATGGCTCGCTCTTGCCTGTTCTCTTCCACGGTGGACATATACATACCGAAGGCACCAGACAGGCTGTAATTGATTGGTCATCCTCTGACACCTGTAGAGAATCCAAGGCAGAGTTAACCTTTCGCAAGCACAGTGAAGTGTGGACCCCAATCGTGGCAGAAGGTCTGTCTCCACAATGCACTCATCGTTAATTCCTGCTGGTCAGAATTGAAGAAAAGCTCCTGTTAGCATATGCACATCTGTATGGTCTGTCCGTGGTCTGGCCTTTCAATGTCACCACCACCAACTTTCAAAATTAGTTTGTTATCTATTTATCTAGTTATCTAGTTAGCAGTGAACAGTTGTTCTTAAGTTTGTAAAGTAACAAATGCAGTTTTAAAGAAATCCATGCCTAAAGTCCCTGAAGTCAAGATGCTGCTGAAGAGATCCCTGTGGTGCAAGCCTCAAGAGGTCCTCCAACTAAAGTTTAAACCTCACTGTCAGCCACAGCTGTGCCGCAGACTCTTGAGTGGAGGCCTTATCTTCCTTTCTTGGTAAACTCCCATGCAAATGAGGGGCTGGCACAAAAAAGAAACCCTACAAAGCCAGCCCCAAATGAGTGAGAGAGTTCAACAGAAGCACAGAAATCAAAAAAAGCATCAAATCAAATCATAATTTATTGGGAAAAACTTTGACTGTTTTTTGTAACCACTAGTATTTTACAAATTCTTGTGAAGTTGTGATTTTTTTAATAGTTTGCTTGTGCTGAGGAGTTAAAGTGTGAGATAAATGATATGCCCCCCCTTGTGTTGAAGGACAGAATTGGACTTATTGTCCTCTTTTCTTAAACAGACCTTTTCAGTAGGAGTATTCACAATCTTATTCTCATGTTTCTGTTATACTGTAAAACTAGATAAAATATTGTAGCCCAGTAAGACTTTTATTAGAGAAAAAAAGAGAGACATTTTATATTAAATTGTTCTATTTCTATGCAGTCCATGATTTTCAGCACCACAAAGAGTGACATGCATCAACTGAGAGTGACTGAGATTCAATGTAAATACAACTATATGTACAGCAGTCCATATAGAATATAAACATATTAAATATTTAATATATTTATACTCCCAGGTCAATTCACAACCTGCTCCTGCCTCATAGACTCACTGTATAGGTGTATAATTATAGACTGTTGCTGATGTGTTATGATATTGTAGTCAGCCATTCAGTATCCCATTTATCACTGATCAGTTTCTGACCACTGTTGATCAGATGTTATTTGGGTGTTGGATAAAAGTTTAGCACAGCAGTGACACTTGCAAGTCCAAAGTATTGTTGTGTTTAATATATATGTAAATCTCCACTAGGTGGCAGTAGACAGTAAGGTACAGTAAGGTACAGTGGCAGTAAGGTACAGTAGAGGTACATGTTTGTACTTGTTGTGTGGTCCAACTGCGTATCTTAAAAGAGTTTTAAGGGTAGACTGTATTCACTCCCGCATCATAGTTTCTTTTTATAACCTAGGTAACCCTAAAGTGAAGACAATGTGTTTTTATATCAGTTTACCACCCCAGAAATCCCCATCACAAACATGATTCTTCTGGAATTTTTAAGATGTCTCAATCAGAAGCAATGTTTCTGTCACCTGTTAAAAAAAATTGACTCAGAAAATTGCTTTTTAAGAGAGTTGCATTCCATTGGCAGTGCCTTTCAGTGGTGATTATATAACCTATACGGTTAAACACGCCTGTGTCAGGAATAGGTACTTTAAAGTTGCTGAAAATACCAATTAGTAGAAATGTCAAAAGAATACTTTTGATTGTTTAGGGTCAGATTTACTGTAATGTTGACAGTGACATGATTGCACATGCACACAGGGGCAGTACTGAGCTTCAAATATTAATACGCCTCACTTCATGAATATGCAGTTTAGGGCCTTACGCTGTTGATGCACAGACATCAGGGAGGTTTTATTGACTTTATTAAAAAGTAAATTAAAAGTAAAGAAGGTTTTTGGTCTCTTCTGTAATGCTGCAATTTTGAAGATACTTGTTTTTCATTGGACAGAAAAGATATAAAAAGAGCTGTAAATGCAGAGATGACAGAATCTATACTAAAGGCATGGGCTATTGCCAATTTTAGAAAGTCACAGGTGAGACAGGGGTGACCCTATAGGGATAGACCAACCTAACTGAACAGTATACCACCCCATTGTTCTTTCAGAGTACAGAACACACTGATTACATAATATTACAACAAATAATACTTCAGAATCAGAATCAGAAATTGCAGTTTTTACAGTAGCAGAAGAAGAATATACACTCTAATGATAATTTACAACATAAAATAAATTTGTAGTATGTACACATATATAAGTCATATATTACAATAGAAGAATAAAATGTAAAGTGACTGTGTCTATAATATTAAGTACAGATATACTGTATACAGCAGTAAGAGTTTAGAAGTAGGAAAGTTATTGCACATTTGAGTCCTTATATACATAATTAAATTTTAGTTCTACTGGTATCACTGTACATGTGAAAGGTGTCATACGTTAAGGGAGGAGTTATAAAGTCTGATGGTAGGAATGACCTCCTGTGGCGTTCTGTAGTGCATCTTGGTTGAATGAGTCTTGCACTGAATGTGCTCCTGCGTCTCATTACTGTGTGATAAAGAGGGTGGGAGCCATTATCCAAAATGGCCTGCAGCTTAGACAGCATCCTCCTCCACACCCACAATATCACTGGCTCTGCGGATCAGTTTATCAGGTCTGTTGGCGTCTGCTACCCTCAGCCTGCTGCCCCAGCATGCAACAGCATATAGGATGGCACTGGCAACTACAGACTCATAAAAGATCCTCAGCATAGTCCTGCAGATGTTGAAGGACCTCAGACGCCTCAGAAAATAGAGACGACCTCGGCCCTTCTTGTAGAGGGCGTCAGTGTTCTTAGCCCAGTCCAGTTTATTGTCAATGTGCACGCCCAGATATTTATAGTCCTCCACAGTGTCCACACTGACCCCCTCGATGGAAACAGGGGTCACCTGTGTTTTGTCCCTCCTCAGGTCCACCACCAGCTCCTTTGTCTTTGTCACGTTGAGCTGCAGATGGTTCAGCTCACACCACGCAACAAAGTCGTTCACCATCACCCTGTACTCATCCTCATCACCCCTGCTGATACATCCAACTAGTGCAGAGTCATCAGAGAACTTCTGAAGGTGGCAGGTCTCTGAGCAGTAGTTGAAATCAGTGGTGTAGAGGGTGAAGAGGAAGGGAGAGAGGACAGTTCCCTGTGGGGCTCCAGTGTTGCTGACCACTCTGTCTGACACACAGTGCTGCAGACGTACATACTGTGGTCTGCCGGTCAGGTAGTCAACAATCCAGGACACGAGGGGGGCGTCTACCTGCATCACGTTCAGCTTGTCACCCAGAAGAGCAGGCTGAATGGTGTTAAATGCACTGGAGAAGTCAAAGAACATGATCCTCACAGTGCTGCCTGGCTTATCCAGGTGAGCGTAGACTCGGTTCAGCAGGTAGATGATGGCATCCTCAACTCCCAGATGAGGTTGGTAGGCAAAGTGGAGGGGGTCTAGAAGTGGCTGGACCATGGGCCGGAGCTGATCCAGGACAAGTCTCTCCATGGTCTTCATGATGTGGGACGTCAGTGCCACTGGCCTGTAGTCCTTGATGTCACTGGGCCGCGGAGTCTTTGGCACAGGAACAATGCAGGACGTCTGCCACATCACAGGGACCCTCATGGAGGCTCATGTTGAAGACATGCTGCAGGATTCCACAAAGTTGGGTGGCACAGGCTTTAAGCACCCTGGGGGGGACACCATCAGGGCCTGCAGCCTTGTTCGTGTGGAGTCTCTGTAGCTGTCTTCTCACCTGGTCAGTTGTGAGATTCACTGTAGAGGTGACTGGTGGGGGAGAAGAGGAGGTGTGAAGTGGACTATCACAGAAGGTAAATTCACTGTACAATTACACATAAATCATAAAGAACAAGGAATTATCTCTCACCCATCATAACAGTTCCTCAGTGACAGCACTTATAAAGTAAAACAAAGAGAGATCTTTGCAATGTGGCATTATAGGATCTACATATGAAGGTCTTTTATTTCATTTTACTTGTGATTTTCTGAACTACTCACCTTTTAGCAGCTTAGGCCCCTCTGTCAGAAGTTTGTCCTCAAATCATTTCAGTCAATTCAAATGTGCTCTGAGTGAATTTGAGCTTCAGTGGCTAAATTGTAGCGTGTGCTCCAGGTTGTATGTGCTCCTCAGCAAATAAATACACATTATAAACTCACATACACTGACCCATAGTGTATGTGAGTTTATAAGTTGACATTGTGATATTTAGTTACATTTTAGTGCAAATAAACTTCTCAAAATTAATATACACAGATTAAATATTCACATACACACAGAACATGCACTATAACTCAGACTATACACTCAGTGTGCTTTGTTATTAAAAGTTTGGTGCATTGATTTTATTATAATTATTGTAAAAACAGAAACTCAGGAAAGTATTTGTATTATACAGTGTGTGCTGATATATCTGTGTCTGGAATGTTCCACTAGCCGTTAAAATGGCAGTATTTTAAACATGTAAAATGTGTTTGTGAAACTCAGTCGTTGGGGAGTCAGTGGACGCTTCTGCTTGTGGGTGTTGTTTCGGCTGTTGGTGGTTTTTGCAGCTCCGCTCTCCTCTACACGTCGCTCCTTCACCTACTGCACTGCTGACGCTTCACTGCTTCACACTTTGACCTCCCCTGAATGTACTTCTCAGAACAACAGCCCCTCACTTACTCATCAGAGTTTCCACAGGAAGCTCAGCTATAGCTTGCTGTTACAGGACACATACAGAAATAATAAAACAAAACATCTACATATAACATCAAAGCTGAATATATTTAATATTGTGAATAAAGAGAAATCATATCTTTAGCAGATTTCCTTAAATATAGAACATCATGTCTCTCAACTTGATTAAACTATCACTGTAGTCGTCTCTGTTCCTACACTCCGGGCAAAACTCCTCTGTTAAAATAATACAGCTCAGAAATTTCAGAAGAAGCATTCAGAACTATTTTAAATTATACTCAAACAAAAAAAGTAGAATTCAGCTTTTCATGTTAGGATGAAATGGGGCTGCTTCTCTGTAAACAGTACCAGGCACAATGCGCACTACAACGTATATACTCGTACAAGAGAGAGAATAGAGATGCCAACAGGTATGCGTGTATCGTGGTTGGCTCTAGGTTGTAGCCTGTACGTTCTGCCTACTGATGTTATCCTGGATTGTGATGAGTAGCATGTGGGTGCTCCCCAATAAATAGTCTCCATTGCACTGCACCTGCTGTCTCCTGTGTGTTCCCTCTGGAGGACAAGGCAAATACCCAACCACCCAGTAGCATCTCTCTCTCTGGGAGTGTTGGGCCCACCAAGCATGCAGCACAAAAAGATTATTTGAATCTTTAGCTCAATTTCACAACCAGCATTAATATTAAAAAGAAATGTTCAAATGTTTTTAATGTTACATGCAACTCACAACATGCAGAAATGAAGGGCCTAAAATTCACAAAAACACATTAGTTCATATCACACTGATCAGAAATCAGTGTTTAGTATGTATTTATTAGGGTATGTTTCAGACATTATTTGTCTCCTGCAAGATTTTTTTTATATATACATATATATATATGTATATATATATATATACATATATATATATATATATATATATATATATATATATATATATATATATATATATGGACAGAGGTGATATATATATCTGTCCAAAGAAATACATGTATCTATTTTTTTTATTTTTTTTTGCTACATCATTTGAACAGGGCAGCTGCCGTTTACACCATGTCCCCATGTCCATGACGAATGGACCAATAGAAATGGTCTAATATTGCTTGGGAAAAAATCTGGTTACATTGACTTACATTGAAAGTAAAGACAGTTTTTTGTTCGAAACTGTAAAGTTGTCATTTTAGAGTTTTTTTTTCTTTGGACAGTGATGGTCTGTAATTAAATCCCCTTTTTTCTTTTATGTAACATACTGGAGTACTACACTGGTAAGTGTGTGTTATTGTGTGCCGGGGCGATATTAACACCAGTGTGTTGTATTGTATTTTTAGTGTATATGCTTTTTAGCATTAGTTGTTTTAATGATCTTTTTAATAAAACCACATATTACATAACATAATACTAAATAACCCCACATTATTAAACCTTTTGAAAACTCATCTGTCATTATAATAGATATTATTGCAAACACTCGGGCAAAATCACCCATCACCCAGGCCTAGTGTGTGTGTGTGTATACGTTGTGGGTGTATGTGTTGATTTATTTGTCTGTGCATTTGTTTGTTCTTACATGATTCTGATAAATGTATCAGTATGTTGTAGCTGATTACTAATAATTGTATTAAACTTCTTCTTTTGCTCTGTTTTATCTCCACCTCTGGTGAGAGATCGGATAGCTCACAGTTAAAAGAGGGCAGTATGGTGTGAAATCCCATAGTTCACAGTTACAAACCACATTCATTCTTTCACCCTGTTCACACACTGAGTTCATTTTATTAGACAGTCTTTATGTGTCAGAGCTGAGCAATAGCAGACATAAAAATATTGTAATAAACAAGGCAAAAAAACAACAGGGCAGTAGGTAATCTCTTATATGCAGTGCATCCAGAGGGTTTTCACAGCGCTATACTTTTTCCACATGTTGTTATGTTACAGTCTTATTCCAAAAAGGATTAAATTCATTCCCCCAAAAACAATTCTACACACAATAAACCATAATGACAAAGTCAAAGAAAAGTTTGTTTGATTTTTTTTGCAAATTTATTAAAAATAAAAAACAAAACAATCACATGTACATAACTGTCAGAGTCTTTGCTCACTCTAACCCTGACTAGTCTCCCAGTTCCTGCTGCCGAAAAACAGCCCCACAGCATGATGCTGCCACCGCTACTGCTTCACTGTAGGGATGGTATTGGCCAGGTGATGAGCGGTGCCTGGTTTCCTCCAGACATGACGCTAGCCATTCAGGCCCAAGAGTTCAATCGTTGTTTCATCAGACCAGAGAATTTTGTTTTTCATGGTCTGAGAGTCCTTCAGGTGCCTTTTAGCAAACTCCAAGTGGGCTGTCTTGTGGCTTTTATTGAGGAGTAGGTATCGTCTGGCCACTCAATCACACAGGCCCAGATAGTAAAGTGTTGCAGAAACGGTTGTCCTTCTGGAAGGTTCTCCTCTCTCCACAGAACAACACTGAAGCTCTGTCAGAGTGACCCTTGGGTCACTTCCCTGACTAAAGCCCTTCTACCCCAATCCAACCAGCTGTAGTAAGAGTCCTGGTGGCTCCAAACTTCTTCCAGTTACGAATAATGGAGCTATATGTATACACACATAGAAATATAATAGTATAATACATAAACAGGCTGACAAAAATATGAGGCAGGAGGTGTTCATTAAACAGTTTGGTGAAATGGGGAAGAAATGAGTCCTGCAAATCAGCGCCAACAGAGTTAACAAAGTGGAATGTCAGTTCAGTTTTAGGGGGGCTTTAGCCTCTGATTCTGACATAATGTGAAAAGCAGAAACCTTAGCTTGTCCAATCATATCAGATACAATATGAATTTGGGGTAAATTATGGTCAGTGTAGCTGGTTATGGGGTTTTTACTGAGCCTGTGAAAAATAATGTTATTCCAGCTTTTGTTTCATTATCTTGTTTTTCTTCATTATTGTGAACAGTGACACCAGTATTAGTGCACACAGTGGGGTAAGTAGGTAATTATCTTTATCCTATAGTATTAATAACACAGTTTCATATATTATATAATCTGTGCATTTGAATAATATATTAGGAAGCTGGGTAGGACTTCAGTGGCTTTGTTTGATCTGTATCTGTTGTAAGTGGATGGATATGGCCACACTAGCTTTACTCTGAATGCAAACTAAGAGCAAAGAGCAGTTTGGCCAAATAGCCACGTTTTGATACATTTTATACTCTTTATGATTTTGTTGCCATTCTTCTTGGAGACCATACTACCAGACCCCCAAGTACATGTTTAGCCCCTCCAATCTATGAACCTATAGTGACACCTCTGATGACGTGTGAGGAAACATTTATCGAGACAGGAAGAAAATAAAGCTAGGACTGGGAAATGCTGGGCCAGATCTTGACAGCTCGAGACTCTGATGATCTGTGAGAAGCTGATGCTCTGATTCAGAATTAACATATACAGTGTGCTGATTTGATGTGCTGCTGCTGGAATTGATCAAATCTATGCAATGGCTGAAGCTACTCTGAGGTGAAGTGAAAAACTTTCTTCTAACATGTTTGAGAGATGTCAATATAATTTTTTCTAAAATAAGAAAATAAAAATTATTAATAAAATATTGCCTTTTAAAGTTAAACAATTTAAATAGCTTACTCTTAGCTGGTATATACTTGGCCTGCTTTGTCACTGTCATGCCTCTTTATCTAGAAACCTTTGGGCAAAGGCAAGAACAGCAGCTCCGCCTCCCACATTCAGGCCTTAACAGTTGAAGCCTTAGAGTTGAGGTGTGTGGAACATCAATGTCCCCTTGTGGCAGTGGACAGAACTGCAGTTATAATTGCCCTCAGGTAACTATAGAACAACACTTTTAAAGTAGTAAACTTTACTTTTTAAGTAAAGTAAATTGTTTTATTTTTAGTAGGTGGTCTAAGGAGATGGGGGTACTTACAGAACGGCGGCCCATCGGCTTTAACCTTTAACTGCAGAATATATATTTTATTTGACTTTTATTTCTGTTTTATGAAGCTCCTGCTTATTCTGCTCTTCTACTTTCTATCCAAAGTAATATTGCTCTACACTGTAAACCTGGATAAGTTGATTGTACTTAAAAAGTTTGAGGCAAGTGATTACCTTAAAATATTTAAGTAATGCAAACCAGAGAAAATCAAATGGTTTAAGTAAAATCAACTTAAATGTCAAATAGACTGGAAGTAATTATTTGAGTTGAATACAATGAAATCTAAATTGTTTGTACTTAAAATATTTTGTAAAATAAACCCTGCTGACCATTTAATTCAACTCAACACTGAGTTTCCTGTAAAAAAAATAAGTTGTGAAAAACCTAAAAATAACCTCCATAAAAAGCTGATGTGATCGGCAGTTAAATTTAGTTTGATTTTTATTTAAAATTACATCACTGGGATGATCCTGACCCTTAAAGGGTTCAGTAGTGACGATGGCTGAATTTGATTGGTCTAGTTAGAATACTGTTTATCTTACAATAATTCTTAAATACAGTTTATACATTGAAATGATAAAAACACAGTAAATTACATTTTCTAACTTTAGATAAGCATCAACTGCAGAACAACAGTTTTACACCACTTGAACACGAAAAACAACTTACCAAGTTCCAGAATGAGAAAAAGAGAGGGAAGATGGTGGCTTGGTTAATTGTAGTCCTCTGTAGTCCTTCAAGAAAAGAAAACAATGGAGAAAATGTCCACTGTAGAGAAATCCCAGCACTACAGAGTTTCTGTCCGAGGAAAAGAAATTTAACACAGAAAACACCAAATCTCACAGTGAAAAATAGAAAAAGACTTCAAAACCTTTACAAGCTCCACTAAACAAGTTCAAACTAGTCTTGACTCAACTGACCAATGAGAATCTGTCAAGGTGCTACAGGGGCGTGGTCCAAGCTAAAACCTGATGTTTTAAGTTTGTTCAACTTAAAAATATTTGCGTACTCAGTTATTCTTTCAAAATAGTAGAACATACTAAAACATTTTAAGTAATTGTAAGTAATTGTTTTTAAGCAATAAGTACACAAACTCTTTGCACAGAAACTAATTATGGGTTGAGTGTAACTGTACAGCTCATTCAGCCCACATTCACATCCAAATGTTACTCATAGCTATATACCCTTATCACCCATTTCATCAGCTACACCTACAATACACATGCACTTTGAGGTTCAACATTTTTAGACTTCAGTCCATCTGATTGGCTGCATATATTTTGTATCCCCTTTTACTTTGTTCTTTAAATAGTCAGGACCTCCACAGGACCACCACATAGTAGGTACTATTAGGGAGGTGGATCATTCTCAGTGATGCAATGACACTGACATGATGATGGTATGTTAGTGGGTGTTGTGCTGGTGTGAGTGGATCAGACACAGCAGTGCTGCTGGAGTGTTTAACGACCTTAGTGTCACTGCTGGACTGAGACTTGTTCACCAACCAGCAACATCCAGCCAACAGTCACCTAAAAGATAACCAACACAAACTTGTGCAGCAACAGATGAGATATCATCCACTCACACCAGCATAACACACACTAACACTCCATCACGATGTCAGTGTCACCACAGAGCTGAGAATGAACCACCACCCTAATAATACCTGCTCTGTGGTGGTCCTCTGGGTGTCCTGACCGATGAAGAACAGGTTAACAAAGTATGCAGGGAAACAGATGAACTACAGTCTGTAAGTGTAGAACTGTATGGTAAATGGTAGCTGATAAATTGGATAATGTGTGTACATACAAGCAGGTGGTTTTAATGTTATGGCTGATCTGCATATAAATGTAAACAACTGAATGCACAGCACATCAAAACCTATTTCTTCTATTTTACTAATGAAAGAGACCAAGCTAGATTAAAAGAGGGTAACAGGTTTTAATGGAGAGGCTAAAGACTGGATGGTAATGTTTTCAGAACCATGGACAGCAGCATTAGTCCAGTTCAGGACCATGGACAGCTACAGTATAAACAATGCCAAACTGTTTTTGAGGATATCAATACCTTTACATACTGTATGATAAGTTTTTTGAGAAGATGGTATGTCTTTTTGAACTTTTTAAATTCTAACTAAGATTCCAATTATATGTATTTTTTACACAGACAATAAAAAGAATAAGTAAAAACAGATTTACTCAATGTTATATGCTTTTACACTAAAAATAGTAAACAGTAAATCAGTTATTACCTGTCACAGTTAAGAGTTAATAGTGACCAGTTCACTGGGCCCAGTTGAGATGGCCAACAGGTCTGAATGACTTCAAAATCTATAACTTAGCTAGAAGTAGCTAGAAAAACCCTGGTCTACCCTGGTCTGCGACTGCATTGTCTATTATAGGCCTGCCTTCCCACTCCTTTGGGCCATTTTGGGTACACCTGTCCAGTTGTAATTCTCTTGGGTGGACAGTGGTTCTTGAGTAAAAGTTCCCAAGATATCGCTGCAGGGTCTTGTTCTCAGGTCTAGACTTGCCTGCCATAAATGACCCAAATGCCAGGGGTCACAAAGTCATGACTTTCCTGCGAGCCCCACAGCTTTCAGTGGACCCAGATAAAAATTCACAACAAGTTCAATCAAAGTCAATAGAATGGTGTATGAACTTTAAAACAAGTAGAATTAACAAAAATAAATACAGAGAACATATTTGTTGGTTGTCTGAAACTTGTAAATTTGGTAGAGTGGTGAGATGATAATCACAGCTGGATTTATGACTTGAAGATAAATGTGTAAAGAATGTAACTGAGCAAAGCACCAAAACGCATTAGCTTGCTAAGTTCTTTTACTAAAACTTTTTGGCTTGTAAAAGTCATGCGGTTCTTTCTGTCCGATAAACTTCATCTGTTTGACCACAAAATGTTCTCTTAAATAGTTTGTTGGCTTAAATAGTCTTTTAGCTGTCGTACTTCTCAAAGTATAGCAGTAAAGATGTGTAGAATTTTGTAGAGACTGTTGAATACGCAAGACAAGCTATAATTAAAGCAGCAAAAAAACTGTGTGTTTGTATCACCTGCCTTTCATCCATATATATATATATATGGCCGGGCTGCTATAGCCAAACCTTTGGTCACTCGTGCCAATGCCAAACGTCGGTTTCAATGGTGCAAGGAGTGCAAATCTTGGGCTGTGGACAATGTGAAACATGCATTGTTCTCTGATGAGTCCACCTTTACAGTTTTCCCCACATCCGGGAGAGTTACGGTGTGGAGAAGCCCCAAAGAAGCGTACCACCCAGACTGTTGCATGCCCAGAGTGAAGCATGGGGGTGGATCAGTGATGGTTTGGGCTGCCATATCATGGCATTCCCTTGGCCCAATACTTGTGCTAGATGGGCGTGTCACTGCCAAGGACTACTATACGTACACATTAACTTACATGTTAGAGATACGTTAGAGAGATAAAGTGAAATAAAATATGATAAAATCATAAGATGCTTTGCATATCTGTAGTGACATGAAAAGAACTCTTCTGACAAAACTGCCAGACTGTATTAGCATTCTCTTGCACCAGATCACAAGATTTTAGTTATTTATTTTATTATTTTATTTTTGCCCTTCCTTCTTTAATTACACTCCATAACTGTCAGCACACAGAAGATTTTCTAATAAGCTTAATCTCACACTGACACACATTTGGGCATAGAGATCAGGATATTTAACGAACTAATAATTCACATGGTAGAACATAGCCAATTTTGTCAGTGGTAAACCATGACTACTAGAGCTGGACCATGTCACAACATCAAACCATTCTATATCCATTCATCTAATAAATCCTGTCAGTCATTATTAAACACCTTTATGCAGATAAAGAATCATATACAGGATACTGAGATATGAATTTTAGAAGTCTGATTCCTGTAGAATAGATACTGCGCCTGTAAAACAGGGGGGGAATGTAATGATGAGGAAGAAGACATGGCTCAAATTCACGACAGTCTCTTACATCTAAGAGGAAACCACTATCAAACCACAGTAGACACCCAGAACAGTCAATGCTCACACTGCCTCCTGCTGGTAACAGCAGACTTCTGTGCTTTCTAATGGGCAACTGGCATACTTACATTTATAATCTACTTACAGTAACTATGAATTGTCAGACACAAAAATAGAAAACCAAATGTATCAGACATGAAAAGATTACAGTAGTGCAATTTATGTAATCTTCCCTGTCCAAAGAAATAGCAGTATCTCCAAAATGGCAAATTTACAGGAGAAAAACTAATGCAAATGTTTTTCATTAGACAGTAACAATTTTCACATAGAATTATATAATTGTTACAGATTTTTTACTACTGATTGTAGAAGTAGACATGTTACACAAAACCTAACTGTACAACCTGATTTAAGCTGTTCTGTAATAGGACAGCATTTACAAATCAACAGCAGATTTATCTATATGTAGGGACTGTTCAAATAGTATTGATATACAACATTACAACACAAATATTTAACAGTAGCTGTGTAAACATTGCACTTTAAAATACTTCTTTAGTTCCTGTCTAGCTGTTATTTAGTGAAATTACCGATTGGTAATTAAAATGATGCTTTGGGGAAGGCCTAATACAACACTAATACTTTTATTCATTATGTAAATATTACTTTGAGCTTTTAGTAGTTCACACCCTTATACAATGTAATAGCATAGGAAACACTCTACTGCTATTAATGTAGACTTCTGTAAGTTCTTCAGTAAAAGCTAAAGCTGACAGACTTGTATGTACACTTGCATTACAGGTAATCCACCTTTAACGGTGAATATATAAGTGTTATGTTATTGTTGCATATACTGTTTATTTGTAATTACATGGTGTTATGACCATATAGGTCATAATGTTTTTTTTTTTTTGTGTGTGGTGTCTTCTGTTCATTCCCTTACAGAGCTGAGAGGGGTGATGTACCAGGTCACCACTAGGGAGAGAGCTTGCTTTGTGTTCCCGGTTCCCTGACCAGTGGATTTGTTATTTCCCCCTTCCTTCCCATTCTTGTTTTAAATCACTGCATTCATTTCCTGGGGAGGGGGGAGGAGGGAGGGGGTGTTTTTTTTGTTGTTGTTGCGGCCTGACCTGGACTGGGTTATAACATAAGATTATTACAGAAAATCTATATAATAAAGTACCAAATTATTATTATTATTATTATTATTATTATTGTTATTATTATTATTATTATTATTATTATTATTATTATTATTATTATTATTATTATTATTATTATTATTAATAATAATAATAATAATAATAATAATAATAATAATAATAATAATAATAAATAACCACGTATGTAACATGTGACCACATTTTGAGACTTTCAAATCAATCTAAAGCAGTGATCTGAAATATGTCAGGCAAGTAAAACATCCCAGAAATATTACTGCAGTTATTCAGTTGGTGAACTGGTGTGTATATTATTCATTTAATAAAACCACCTTTATTTATTATTATGATTTAAATAACTAAAGCCACTGTGGAAAATTAGATTTAATTAGCAAGAATATCTGACCTGAATCCAAATGAGCAGCATCTGAAAAAAAAGACACAAAATTCTTCCAAAAAAAACCCCAAAACAAACCTTTACAGAAATCTGAAAGTTTAATAGAAGTTGATTTTATATGATTTTTCCAATATAATGTAACATAAATAACATAACATTTGAACAGACTGTTGGCTTGTCCAGGGTGTTTCCTACCTTCCGCCCAAAAAGCTCTGGGATGGGCTCCAACTTCCCCCATGACCCAGAAGGACAAGCCACTTAGAAACCTAATGAATAAATGAATGAGTGACTTTTGGACAGACCACAGAATGCAGCACAATATCAGACACCATCACTCTTGAGCGAATGATACCACACGCTCAGGACGTCTGCTCTGACATTGTCAGGTAACTTAGACTTAATGTCTATCATTAGAACTGTCATTTAACAAGAAATAAAGAGTTAAAGATAAAAAGACTGGAACTCATTTGATCTGTGAAGAGAAAAGGTCCAAATGTTCCTCTTGAGTGATGAGCAGAAGTGTTGGAGCTTCACACTTGAGAGTATACTACGTCTTCAGGCTGTTCTTTCTTTAATCATCCACTTGTTTTTCCTGTAAGAATAAACATCATCTACTGAAAAATATATAGTCGTGAACAGGACTGAAACCTGTTACTACTTCATCTCAAAGGGTCTACTTTTTCTGTAGGAAGTCTACCTTTTCTCACTGACTCAAACAACTTTAAATAGTTTAGAGTTCAAAACAGAACTGGAATTAAATGTTTGGGTAAAAGTGAAATACAGGACAGACTGTGAACTACTGATAGTCTCCTTAAGCAATGCAAGGACACTATCAGGAGTAAACCACATACTGGTGGTTTACACAGATCCTATGCCTTATTCAATAAACACCCAAGTTAGATATAACATACAGCTTTATTCATTAAAACACACATTAGTACATCATTAAAGGTATTCTTTGTGAAAACCACTAAGAATGGGATTACTGATTGTAATCAAGACAGTAATATATATATATATATATATATATATATATTCCACTAAATATCTTTGCAGTTCAGATCTGTTAGTCTTCCTATAAGCTGTTAATGGGATGATGGGACACTTAATATCATAACATTAATTAATTAATAGCTAGCAAACAAATATTGATGGTGTTTCTTTTGAAGATTTTTATTTTTATTTTATTTTTTTTTTTATAAATACTGGCTTTATAAAATGTATCTTGGACCAAATACATCCCATAATGTCTGTATTCTGAGTTTGTATCATCAATACTTTTAGTACATTAGATCTCAATCCTGGCTCTGGATAGTGTCAGATCTAGAGCTAAGTTCTAGAAATAGATCTAATGAGATTTTATTAATTCATGATTATGTTAAGATGTGTTCCATATTATAACATTCAGTGCCTTGCGAAAGTATTCACCCCACTTGGTGTTTTCCTTATTCTGCTGAATTATAATCTGGAATTAATACATTTTTGGGGGGCTTTACATTTGCTTTACAAAACAAACCCAACATTTTGAAGGTACAAAGAATAATAAACACAAACAGAAAACTTTACTGTGCATAGGTATTCTGACCAGTTATTCAGTCTCTGATGAAAACATCCCTACAGAATAATGCTGCCACCACCATGCTTCACTGTGGGAATGGAGTCCTCAGGGTGATGTTGGTTTTGTGACACACAATGTTTTCCCATTTTTTCCCCAGTTTTACATGACGGCCAAAAGTTTTTATTGTAGTCTCTACTGACCACAGGAACTTTTTCAATGTGTCTGAAGAGTCTGCCACAAGCTATTTGGTAAACTCTAAATGTATTTTTCTTTTATTTTTTTTAAGAAATGGCTTTTTATCTGACCACTCCCAAAGACCCACTCTTTGGTTCTTCTCTTGAAGTGGTCCTGTAAACAGATACTTCTCTGCTGTGGATCTCCATATATACATCTCCAATTATGTGCTTGTACAGCTCATTATCAATAAAGCTCAATGCATACCAAATCAACTACTTAGAAAATCATCGCTGTCCAATAAAAACATTTATCTCCATTTTTGTTGATTTTCATTTTTCTAAACTATTTGAACATAACAGCTGTACTTTACCATGTGTAAAACATTTACAATGAAAGGACCTATAGAAATGCTCCAAAATAGATTAGAATAATGTCTGGTTCCATTGACTTACAATAAAGGCAGTTGTTGGCCTCTCCTGTAAAGCTGCTGTTTTGGAGAAACCTGTTTTTTATTGGAGACCAAACGATATCTTACTTTGGGTTTATTGAACAAGGAACAAGGATGTAATAAACCTGCAATGTGGAGTTTATAATATTACTAATTAATTTAAAATATTCACATTAATATATGTGACATACCTCCACATATAGCTTAATGAGTCTAAACGTATTAGCAAATATTATCAATATTTTCTATTTTCTTTCTTCTAAAATGGTTAGCTCCATCTTTATAATGATCACTTACCTTCACCACAGTGTCCAGATCTTCTCATTTTATGTATTAAAATGGTCTGAACGGAGATTACAACCACAGACAATGCTGAAAATACTGCCAGGGTCACCATTATAGGATCTACAAAAGGTTTTGTAAGACAGGAATCATCAACAGACTGTATACATGAACGAAGCAGATCAAAACACAAAAAATATTTTCCATTTCATGTCAGTATTTTACAATTCCCTCATCATCCTGTGGCCCAAAGCTGGTGTGCTGTCATATCACACAATATAGATGTGATGGAGTAGACAAGAGAGGTGGCTATATAAGCATAGTCTGTTCCAACATGATGTTGCTGTGAGTGAGAGTGCAGGCAGGGACACTGAGAGAACATAATTACAAATCACAAATAACACACAAACACTAGGAGTTATAAATACACAAGAGCAGACAAGCAACACCTTGAAGGGGGAGGAGCTACAAACTAGGAATGGGTGAAGGGTGCGACCAAAGGGTGGAGATAGGGAGAAGCTAAGAAGCATATCCAACAGAAGCATATGGGAAGAAAAGGAGGGGAGAAGAAGACAGAGACAGAAACAGGGCAAGGTGTGACAATAGATCTTAATTAGTTGAGTCTCAATGAAAGGAAATTCTACCAACTTTTATAAAATTATTCAATTTTAAAAAATAAATTTCAACAAAAACATGTTTTCTGCAACCGCCAGCACATCAAAAATAGTAAAATAACTTAATTATTCACAGTGCTGGAGATGGGAACCAGACATTGGAAGTGCTAAAGGTATTGTAATAGCTTTCTTACAGAAGGTTATTACATGAACTGCTTACAAATATGGTTCCTTTGACAATTTTAGCCTAAACCTTTTGTAAAATCTATTGATAGTGGAAAGAGTCATGTAGGCCGGTGTAATACAACAAAAAACCCTAAAACATAGCCCCCCACAAAAAATAAATTAGAATAATTCAAAAGCACCAGTAACCATGATTTTGCATAATAAATAAAACATTTGTATTGTAGATACTGTAACTCCTGGCTTCTATCACCACCACTAAAAATAAATCAATACATTTCTGTAAGATTGACTATTGCAATCACTCTGAATGACATATTTTATCAAGCTGATCAGTAATGAGGCCAATACTCTGAATTAATAGCTATAGTGTAGAAGGTGTATGGTTATGATCTTATAAGGGCTAAAGTTATTTTTATATTGATGTACATTGACACTGAAGCCATGTTAGAATTTAGACAATTCCTTCTATATTGTTCTACAGCACTGTTAATGTTTTTCTTTAAATATTGTTTATATTGATGCCAGCTGTAAATAAACATAGATAAACAAAACATTTAAAAAAATAAAATAATATGCACTTTTGCACAGAAAAACTTACTATTCAGTGTTACTGATGTTCCACTCCCAAAAATGATCTTCCCACAAGCAGCCACAGCGCAGTAGTAAGTTCCAGTATGGTGCTGGTTGAGGATGTTCTTGGAGAAGTTGTACACAGAGCAGTTTGTAGAAGAGCTGATCTCACACTGTTGGCTGCTGCTGTTCTGATGAGTGTAGATGATTTCAGGAAAGGATTGTTCTGCAGCAGCTCTCAACCAGAGCACTCGGAGTTTGGAGCACTGAGATGTCTACCTGGCCTGGAAAATATAATATAAGAATTTGAATTCAGTGGTGACATTGAAATAACAGTATAATAGAAAAATAACAGTGTAATAACAGAGCATAAATAATTAAATATTTGATATTTACAGAATATATTTACCTTAGTATTAATAGTGACAATATATTTGGTATATATATATATATATATATATATATATATATATATATATATATATATATATATATATATATATATATATATATATAGGTCTCATTATTAATGAGTTAATTAATTTAAAGTATTGACAATTGCATTTGTATGGCTCTTATAAAAGAGAAATCTGAAAACAATAAATTAGAAAAAATAATTTTATTACCTGTCACAGCTAAGAATGTAACAGTAGAAAAGTCCAGCATTTTCTTTCCAGCCGCTCCACAGAAGTACATCCCTTCATCTTCTTTAGTTACACCTTCAATACTGAGAGAAATGCCACTCGTAGTTTTGTCCATTTTATATCTTGATTTATCAAATTTATTAGAAATCATTTCTGACTTTCCTTTAAACACTGTTCCCACTTCCAGTGGAACATGCTCCAGTCTCTGCTTGTACCACATCCTAACTTCTGCACCTGAGTCGTCTACAAATGTACAGTTGAGAGTGACTGCTTGGCCGAGTTCAGCTGAGACGATCGACGGCTCTGAATTTCTCACTGCTTGAGCAGAACCTATAAAACAAAGTCAATAAAAATGTGAATGAAATTGAAAACAGTTAGAACGATAATAAATACAGAGAAGATTTTTGTTTGGGTAACTTTAGGAAACTTACATATTTTGTAGAGAAGTAAGATGATAATCACAGCTGGAGTCATCTTCAGAAAAACAACAGTTACAACCTGAAGGTAAGAGTGCAACTGACCGAGGCATCAAACTACATTAGCTTGCTGGGTTCTTTTACGAAACCTCATTGACTGGTGAAAGTCACATAAATAACTGGCCAGAATGAGTCATCCGCTGGGCTCTGTGTAAACAGCAGTTTACATTCCTCAAACATGTTCTCATAGTTCTATTCTCAACGGACCTTCTGTCTGTGAAGTTTCGCTTTTAGTTGTTAATTAAGGAATGCAGTATCCTTCAGGTTTTCAGTAGAGCTGTTGTACCAACATATTGAAGTAGATTTTTCTATAAGATGCATATTATAAACTTCGCAAAATAATTCACTATACTTCAGTGCTGCTACAATATTGTACAATGCTAAGATAAACTATCTCATCTGATCACCGGCATCATTGTTTTATCTGGGTGGTATGAAAGATCTTGTCCTTACTACAAAATGATTGCATTAACAAACTGGACAGGCAGCTGAATCTGCTTAAATGTGATTTACAAGTAACTGGACTTTTACTAACAGAGTAGTTTAATACCATTCAGTCAGTCTTAACTGTAGAAATAAAATAGTATATTACCTAGTATTAAATTAGCTAACATCCAATCTTTATGGTTTCTTATATCCATTCAGCTGGTTTCTTCCAGTTCAATGAGTTCTTGTCGTGTGGAAATGCTTTTATTTACACTATTAAATGTGAGCTCTACTGTTCACTGTTCACCATTTGACTTCATCAAATGTTTAACTGATCTGCAATTACGGTCATTTTGGGATTTTTTTAGTGACCATTGTTATAATTTTTTATACACACTATAGCGTTTGTTAAAAGTGTCCTTTATTGCCTGTCAGGCCTGGCTGAATAAATAAATAAATAAAATAAAAATACAAACATTAACAAGAATAGGCTATAGAAACCTATAGAGCTGTTCTTGTAAAAGCAAATGTTTGGTACATCAGTGCATTCGGATTACCATTACCATACATGACAGGGTTAAAAACATAAAAAATAAATAAAAAAGGGTATGTGAGACAGATGGCCCAAAGAATGTTGCAGAGCTTGAGGGAAGGTCAGGGCTTTTGGCACACACACCCTATATGGCCTAGCAGATCCCACAACGTATCTTAGGAACTTCTATTCGAGAACCACTGTCCACCCGGAGAATTACAGGAAGGTAGGCCTGTAAAACACAATGCAGTCAGAGAAACCATTGAGACCAGGGTTTAAGAGCTCACAGAGAAGTCAGTATCGCAGTCCTAAGAATAAAAGCTTAGCCTCTGAACTGGTCTCCCTCTTCATTCTAACAACAAAACTGAAGTTACGACACTATGAAAACATTTTGTGGTTAAAATAACATACACAGTGCAGCAAAGACATGTATGTCTTTGTATATTTTCATGTATATTTTCAGCATTGAAATGTCTCAACCCTAACCCTAACCCTAACCCTAACCACAGAAAAGTGAGTAAAACAAAACAAAAACGCACAAAAATAAAGTGATGTTGAGTGGCTTCTTCTTTTTTACCCATTTGGGGTTTCTTTTTTTAGAAAGAGCAAAAACATTTCTGTTTGTGTCCCGAGGTTAAGATCAGCGTTGGGTAACACTTACAAATGTATTAATACTTATGATACTGGAAAAACACACAGAGTCTCTTTTTTATAATCCATTTAATTCCATGTCAAAATGACAATGAAGTTATGAAGTTAAAGTTCAATATTTCCCAAATACAAATATAGATTCATCAGTTCATAAAACCATATTCTACATATTACAATACTGAAACAAAAATTGTCTTTTTAGATTGTCTGTTGATCTTTGTAATGTAGAAAGCTCATATCACAAGTGAAAGAAAATACACCAAAATTCTGTTTGGTGGTGTTTTGTCTAATATATCCCAATCTAGGGATTGTTTTTAAAATATAGGCAAACAAATAAAAACCAATTAAAAACATTTATAAAAAAAAAAAATTATATATATGAACAGTAACTTTTGTTTCATCTACTGATGAAACATAAACCTTAGCACAAAACACTGCACTGCCATTGGTATGCTCTCTGTACTCTCACTGTACACTCTGTCCTGCGACTGTCAGGCCTTATTGCAATCTGCAATCTACTTAACAAAATAAACAATGCTTAGCAACAAGATGGAACACAGTACATTGAACGTTATTGGTCATGTTAACAGGAGAAAAAAATTCCACCTTGTGACCATTCCCAATAAAGTTATCATTTATGCTTATAAACTCACCTGGAAAAAATCAGCCTCTGGAACCCAGAATACAGTGCTTAAGCATATGGAAACCCCCCAAGCCCACATTAAACACAATGCTATTTGCAGATCTTAGTCTAGGCTGCCTGATGTAAATTCAATAACAAATAGACAATCACTGAGGCTTATTAATGAAAAATTATCTGAGGACTATATGCATTTATACCTCATCTTTAATAACAATGGCTCTGGATAACAATTCGGAAACAATGGTGCTTCCTTCTCCTAAACTCGTATCTCAGCATCTGAGACTGTTACAGGGTCAAAGACAAACAGACTCTAATATGGATCTGAGCTCATGATGCAGGTTTGAATGCTGCCTTGCATTTGGTCTTTTGCTCTTTCACCAAGGAACAAACTTACAGGTTTCAGCTGCTAGATCTTGGAACGCTGGTCTCCTCCACAATACACCTACTTCTAGGCATTCTGCGTCTGACTCAATGTCTTTCATGACAGCTGGCTCAGGCACTGAGCGGTTGCATCTCATCCATGGAGTAATAGATTTTGTCATGTTGTAAAGATATGTGTTCTGCAGTTTTGTGTTCAAAACACTCTTTGACTCTTTCAGTCTTCTCTAGTGCTCAGCTATAGGTTTGGCTGCTACCACTACATCCTTTCCTAATAAAGCATTAGTTGGTAGGTTTAAAATCTAGAGCAACTACTTTCAAGGGTCTTGTAGCCAAGAACGACTGCATAGGTGGATGCACTGTATTTTGGGCTGAAGCATTTTAGTGAGGATGCAATGTTGGCATTTCTTTACCCACAGCTCAACATACATCCCAACCCAACAACACCTTGGCTTTAAAAGTTGACACATAGCATAATGTACACTCTCAATAACTTGAACTTTGTGTGTGCCAAGCAACTGGGGTACAACAACACCTTATCTATGATGAGGCATTATCATGCCTGTCATGAAAATAATAAGGGGAATGGAATTGGATCAGCCAAAGTGGGTTTGCTTTTCCATTTTTCATATTTGTTAATCAACTATGATAATAATGACATTGACAATACTAATATTTCAATTCATCATACACACATCACAAAATAAAAGCAAACAATATTTATCATACACATATCACAAAATAAAAGCAAACAAAAACAACCATTGCACATGTGCATGTGTTTATCAATTACTTATAACATTCAAATACTGTAATTAAACCACAACCTAAATTTATTATTGCGCTGTTAACATCATTATGCACATGTAAAATGTGTATATACATATTTATATATTACATTAGTCTTTGTACCTTACATGCTAGTGAGTACTGTACTTTTCAATTACAAAGTTTAATCTAATCTAATATCATTTTTACAAGGCAGTGACCAGAAAGGAGGAGCTGGATGAGGCTTTGGTCTCCATGATTGTTAAAGACACACAGCCATTCAGCAAAGTTGAAGATAAAGGCTTCAGGGACTTTGTAGCTAAATTGGATCCAAATTGGATCTAAAGTAGTACTGAAATAAATAATCATTATTTTCTACCTTTCCTTTAGGCTGTCAAGGCCAAATAGCAGCAAGACAAAGAGAAGGCCAAATCTGAGGTTCAGAAAGTCCTTGCAGTGAGTTTGACCGTAGACATGTGGACATCACTCAATATGGATGCATATTTGGCTGTAACCTGTCATTTTATAGATGACAACACAACACGTGTGAAGTCTACACTACTTAGTGTAGTGAACTTCCCACAGACACACACAGCTGAAAATTTGACATGTGTGAAATCCTCCCTCATGGAAGAATGTGGAATAAAATCAAAAGTCACATGTCTTGCTACTGATGGCACATCTATGATGATTGCCAAGGGCAGGAACCTGAAGCTGCGCCATGCAGTCTGTATTGCTTACATCCTGAATCTAGTTGCTCTTGAACTAAGTGCTGTCCACCATTCGTACAAAGACAAGGAAGCTGGTGGGCTATTTTAGGAGCAGCACAACTGCCAAGTCAATCGCTTTATTTTCATATTGTTTACACATTGTTTTATATTGCTACATATGTGACATTAACCTTTTTGTCTTTAAAGGAGAAACTGAACCTTGTTTAAGAGCACATGGGAAAACCAAAAAAGAAAGGATTCAGGAGGTTCAAACAAAGTGGAACAGCACATTTCAAATGCTGGAGCGAGTAGCAGAACTCAAAAAGCCTGTGGAGGCAGCTTTGGCTGGCTTACAAACTGGCATTCCTGCGCTGACCTCTGATGACTACAATGATATTTGTGGTAGCCTGTCTTTACTGTCTCCTTTTCACGAGGCTACTATGGAGCTGTCAGAGGAGAAAAAGGTATTTGGCTCCAAAGTGGTGCCGTTATTGAAAATGGCTGAAAAGATGCTCCAGGAAGAGGCAGCAAAGGCAACAGTTCCAGTAGAGAACTAGGGAACTGGTAGAACACCTCCTCAAGCTCCTTAGGGAAAAGCTTGACAAAGTCCAAAGCATCAGCATTATGTCACTGGCAACACTACTAGATCTGAGATACAAATCACTTGGTTTCTTTAGCCCAACAAAGGTGGATGAAGCAATAAAACGACTCACCTTTGAATGTGCCAATGTAATCTCCTGAGAATCGCGTTCATCTTCAGCTGTGGCTTCAACATTACAGGATGCTGCAGCTGAAAAACCTGGTCAGTATTTTTACTTTGGTTTAAAGTCAATTTTGGAATTATGACCTATATTTGGAATTATGATTTATATTTGTCAGTTTTTGCTTCTCAGGAAACAAACTGTTGTTTCATTTAGATACCATGGTCACCAGAAGAATTCACAATGTCACCACTGATGCCACAGTTGAAGTGCAGAGATACAGAACAGAGCATTGACAGAACCTAGGATCCCCCTTAGTACTGGTAGGGACAGAGGTGCATATATCCAAACCTATATAGGCTTGTGGTGGGGATACTTATGCACCCCTGCCTCCTCAGTACCATCTGAAAGGGTTTTCTCCAAAAAAGGATTATTTCCAAAAAAAAAAAAAAAGTCCAAGTACAGTGGAAAAAATATTGTTTGTGAGTCAGTCAATTATTATACAATCACTGTCTCATTTCTTGAAAGCACTGCAACAGCTTTAACGCAAACATCTAATGTTTATTTATTGACTGAAATCATACTGGCAAGTTTGACATTAACAGACCTCTATTAGCATTCCGCACAGTTTAATCAAACACAGATTAGATGAACAAATAAATGAACCACAGAAAATCAAAGTAAGGTGTTTTTATTCCTTCCCATGCTCTCCTTTATCCCAGAAAGACCTTAATACACCCAAGTCTGGCTCATGCTCCTGGAAAGAACCCAACTCATCTTTAGAGTAGGCTGGCAAGGTGTGTGTATACTTTCATGATTAAACCCAACCAAGTAGCAGCGTGCCTCAACAGCTTGAATTTGTCTAAACTCACACCTATCTAACCTGGCATCTAATAGTTCCTATCACAGTGTGTGAAATTACCAATCACCACAAAGTCATCATACTCTAGATCTTTAGGGACAATGTCCGGCCTGGTGACAAGCCTAGCCACACCCAGGCCTGATTATTGCCACACCTGCTCTCAATCAAGACCTGCCTGACAAAGTGAAGTCCACCTTAAAAGCTACACATCATGCCGAGATCCAAAGAAATTCAGGAACATTTGAGAAAGAAGGTAATTGAGATCTATCAGTCTGGAAAGGGTTATAAAGCCTTTTCTAAAGTTTTGGGAATCCAACAAACCACTGTGAGAGCCATTGTCCACAAATGGCGAAGACATGGAACAGTGGTGAACCTTCCCAGGAGTGTCCGGTCGCCCAAAATTACAGCAAGACCGCAGCGACGACTCATCCAAGAGGTCACAAAAGACCCCACAACAACATCCAAAGAACTGCAGGCCTCACTTGCCTCACTGAAGGTCAGTGTTCATGCCTCCCCCATCAGAAAGAGACTGGGCAAAAATGGCCTACATGGCAGAGTTCCTAGACGAAAACTACTGCTGAGCAAAAAGAACATTAAAGCTCATCTCAATTTTTCCAGAACACATCTTGATGATCCTGGCAACAGCACGGTTCCTACTCTGCCACATCACTTATATTACAATTTTCTATGTATGTGCTGACTTTTACATACTGCCAAATATAGATCATGAAATTTGCTGTAACATTTGCACAGGCCACATTCATGTTGTGTTTTTCTTTCAAGTAAACAGTAACCATGCATTGAACAGTGTAGAAGTATGTTCTCTGTAGGGACGATGTGTCTCACTTTAACATGAGAAATCAACAGAGCATAATCTGATGAGGTGTTCTCAAACTTTTGCACAAGAAAAAAAAATCATGGAAATATTGTAATTTAAGTTTATATTCTGTACCTTTTATATCATTTATTGCAGAAAAAATCATTTATTCCTGATCACTCTCTTCTAGAGTCTTTGATTCATCTAGACGTGCTGGTTGTTATCATGGGAATGGCACTGGTCTTGAGCTTAATGTGGAATATCTAGAGCTGGAAATCACTGAGCTGCAGCATTGAGACTATTCAGAAGCAGTAATGTTCTGGAATTCTTCACCACAAAATGGAAGTTCTAGATATTCAATTTGAGGCAAAACAACATTTCAGTATTTCGTTTTGTTGTAACTTCTTTTCTTACCATCAAAAAAAGTACAGTTCAAAGTATATGCTTTATTCTTAAAGATACCATGGTACAGACATGCTCTGAGAAGGTCTAACTCAATCAGCAAACACATCTTATTTAAGTCCATCCAACTACACGTCCAACTAACCTTTATGACACTGTAGGATCAGGTGGTTATCCTCTGGGTCTGGGGCAGAATTTCTTCAGCGATTCCTGCCATAATCTATATACCTATATAATCTATCAGATTATAAATGAGCTTTTTAGCTGCCAGCATGGTAGATAAGAAATATTTACAACAGTTGCTGATTAATATATTATAAATAATAAAATATAAAGTGCTGTGCTTTGCTCAGACCCTGTCCTGTTTGCAAGCTGAGAAATGTCAAGTTTTCTGCAGGAACATTGCGAGTGTAGCAGTTTAGAGCGTGTGGTAGAGAGAAACAATCTTTAACAAGTGGTGGCTCGATGCAGCAGACTGATGGTGTCTGATAAGATGCACGCTTTGTGGAAGTGACAGTTTTTAAAATCTCACACTTCAGTTGCTTTTAGAACTGAAACAGGTTTTAAATGCTGCCAGTATTTGTGATTTTGTTCAAACTACAAATTAAAACAAATTATAAACTTTTTAATATGGTACTGTAATGATGTAAATAATGTGGTACTTTAAGTACCATGACATTCTTCCAGTGTTGGTACGGGTTTTAATAAAGGCATATCATTCAATCATCATTCTATTCTTCTATTTAACTGTTTATGTTATGAATTCTGTGCTTCTTTTATAATTATCCCAAAGTGGTGCAAAGTAATATTTCATTTATAGTATTTATTAAAGTAATATTTGCTTTTCTTATCCTCTGTTATCTACTTACCATTCTAATGGTTTTATGAATATTTGTGTGGAAATCAAGTGCCATAATTATATATGGGCTGTTATGCTGTAGTTGACAGAAGTTGCTGAAGTTTGTAAAGTATACACATCATGTTTATTCTACACAAAATAAAGTGTCAAGTGTGTAAACAAACAAATGTATCCATTGAATCATTTTAATAAAAACGTTATTGAAGCTTTACATTATTTTAACATTATTTTTCAAGGATGATCATACACTATATAGATCTTTATATATGTAATATATATATATATACATCTTTATATATGTGTATATATATACACTTTATTTAGCAACACTTTAAAACACAGGGCTCTACTATTCACTGTGTGATTAGTTGTCAGTCGTTTACGAGATTCTATTAACAGGACATGGAAACATATATCATTGCTGAAAAACATGTATTTCCATTTTTGTTTTTTTCTGCATCATTTGAGTGCTGCTGCTGTTTACACTGTATATTTTTTACTGTAAACTTTATGATGAACACTCAATTACAAATGCTCCAACATAGCTTGGAAAAAATTCTGGTTCCATTGACTTACATTGAAAGCAAAGTGAGTTTTTTGCCTCTCCTGTAAAGCTGGCATTTGGGAGATACTTGTTTCTTAAGACAGCAAAGATATTAAGAACATGTAACATGAATGAGTGCTTGCAACTGAAATGTCACAATTGTTTAGTCTTTATTGTCACGTATTATGTCTTTCTTTCTTTAATTAGATTTCTTATATTTCACTAAAATTTTACTAAAGGTAGACTCACAGTCAGTGATCACTTTTGTTGCAGGATATAATTATGTATATTATATTAATTCAGTAAATAAACAATTTTGTAGAATTGTGTAGGAGTGTTTTTTTGTAGATGATGTGTAACTTATTTACACTTAATGTGTTGTAATACATGTCTTTGGTGATGGTGTCTCTACACAGGGTTTAAATTATCATTTATATTTCTACAAAATGTGTAAGTTCAAAATATTACCACTGAACGGCTCATTCAAATTATAGTAATATAATATTCTTACAAATAAATAGTAGTAATTAGATTAAAATGCTAAATGAAAATAAAACGCTTGCTTCATTGTATTCATAGTAGTTACTGCAGTTTTAACCTTAATAACTGATTAACTAGATTTTAAGCAGTTAAACTTCCTATACTGATATGAGGTCTATTTAAAAAGAGCTGAACTTATATCAGTTGATCTGTAACCACACTCCGAACACAAGCTGGTGGGACAAAAAAGTTTTAACAGCAGTTTATACACGGAGCAGCCTTTCAGGGTCAGCTGTCAGTTTCCTCTGGTCATCCGCAGACACTGATCTTCACAGATATTTATATATATATGGCACTGTGCAAAAGTCAAAAATTAGTTTGATGATTTATTTAATTTCCAGTCAAAACATTAAATACTAACCATGAAGCACACATTCTAATTAATTCTGGCCCATTTATTTGAGTCCATTTATTATAAAATTGCAAACAATGTGAAGATCAACTTTCAAATTCTGTCCTAGGCAGAGCGTAGGGGCAGTAACCTGTAAACCAGAGGGGCCTAGTGGAGATATCCAGGCGGACAGACTGAGCAGAGTAGAAGGTAAACAGTGATGGGTTGTTAATCGAGCTCAGGCTGAAATTTCCTCATTACTTACTAAGTGATTAGGAACAGCAGCAACTCCGCCACAAAGTGGTAGCCACGTAAAATGTCAGAACGGATCAGTGGATGCTGAGGATGCGCAGAGGTCACCCATTCAAGTGTAAAGTTTGGTGGAGGGGGAATTATGGTGTGAGGTTGTCTTTCAGGAGGTAGGTTACTTAGTTCCAGTAAAAGGAACTCTTAATATTTCAGCAGACCAAGAGGTTTCAGACACAACCCACATCTTTGCGGGAACAGTTTGGGGCGACCTTATCCTGTTCATAAAGACATGGATGAGCGAGTTTGGTGTGGAAGAACTTGACTGGCCTGCAAAGAGTCCAGGAGACTGTGAGCCAGACCTCCTTGTCCAACATCAGAATAAACGCACTTCTAAAGCATTATAGCTGTAAAAGGTGGGCCGATATCATGTTAAACCCTATGGAATAAGAATTTGATGTCACTCAAGTTCATATGTTTGTGACGGCAGACGAGTGAGTACTTTGGGCAGTATAGTGTATGTATGTATGTGTGTATGCTATGCTATCTATGATAAGCTAGATTTGCATAATTTAGACTATTTTGACTTCTATTCACATATTTACACTGACTTTTGTAAATACTTATATTAACTGATATGTTTTTAATCACCAACTTAGTCCATATATAAAAAATCTATCTGGCTGTAACAGTGCAGCTGTGGGGCTGAGCCATCCTAAAAAGCCAGCAATGGCCACCAGATGGAGGCAGAGAGCTTCTCCTTGGTCATCAGTGCAACCACAATTACATATGTTCAGCCTGCCGAAGGAAAATGCTCTCACCACACAGCGTTTAGTCTTGAATTTAGGCCACCACATGCTGGTGTCTGCTGTTAAGGTAGTAAATATCTGAACTGGTTGTCTACTATATTTGGGTTAACGGTAGAGAGACATTGGAGTGGCGGGTCATATTAGCATCAGTTAGTGTGAAACAAATAATTAAACAAGCAAACTGTATTATCATTATTATTATTATTCTCAGTGGGTAGTTTTACTACTTATTAAACACTTCAGTGTCACTACTGGACTGAGAATAGCACAACAACCAAAACTATCCAGCCAACAGAGTCCTCGAACACTGATGAAGGCCTAGAGAACACAAACTGTGCAGCAATTGTGCAGCAACTTTACATCTTCACGGTGGACCAGCAAGTCAGGAGTGTCTAATAGACGGGACAGTGAGTGGACATAGTGTTTAAAAACTCCAGCAGCACTGCTGTGTCTATTCCACTCACACCAGCACAACACAAACTAATACACCACCACCACATCTGTGTCACTGCAGTTCTGAGAATGACCCATCACCCAAATAACACCCGCTCTGCAGTTAACACCTACCTACATTGTGGTTTTAACAACAGTTTGGTGCAGCCTTTCGAGGTCAGTGGTCACTTTCCTGTGGTCTTGTGTAGGCACTTATATGTATGTCTATTTTTGTATAGAGGCTTGTTTTTCTGGTACGGCCGCCAATCCAAGTTAAGGATGTTGTTGGACTAATTGGTTGTTAGGACACTCTTGCTCAATTGTGATGCACAGCTGAAAAACATTCTACTAATAAGTGAGTATAAAAGGAAGAACAACATTCTAGGTTAGTTTAGTATCTGAAGATCAGCAGTTGATGGCTTGCTGTCCGACTCAAAATGACCAGAAAGAAACAACTTTCTTTAGAGACCCGTCAGTCCATTGTTGTGTTGACGAAGGAAGATACTCCATTGAAAACAAGAACATTTCACTGAGATAACTTTTGAGCGATAGTGTATATATGAGCACTATTTGCATGTAAATTAATTAGACAAGCGGTCAGGCCTAACATATTAACCAGAGGTGTTTCCAGACTACTTGTTATACTGGGACACACACATTAGGAGGGGATACTGGTAGAACCCACTACTTACCAAATGCCAATCCATCATAGGGGCTCATGTGTGCATCAGGAAAACAGCTGGTTAAAAGACTCAGTAGATTAACGTGAGTCTTACTTGTTTGGGTTGTGTCTTGGTTTTTGTTAGCTTTTGTCAAAAAGTGCCCCCTTTTGTATTCATCTCTCTGTTCCATTGCTCCTTTTCATTTCCTTTTCTACCCTGTTGTATTCTTTCTGTTTCTACTTCTCCCTGTTCTGCTTTTCTTCTCGGCACACTACCTGCGCTGGCTGCTCTCTCCCCTCATAAGAAAAATGTAATTTATTGTCTTAATTGTTTATATTTTTATTCAAACAATGAAGGAAACTAAGTGAGAGCAGCTCAAGCTATTGGAAAGATGCTGGGACATTATGAGAAATGTCAAGTCAAGTTTATTTGTATAGCGCTTTTTACAACGATGTTGTCACAAAGCAGCTTTACAGGAATTTGAAAAACATGAAAAACATGAAATCACAGCTGTTTATCCCCCTGTGAGCAAGCCAGAGGCAACAGTGGCAAGGAAAAACTCCCTCAACTGGAGGAAGAAACCTTGGGAGGAACCAGACTCACAAGGGGAGACCCATCCTCCTCAGGTCGAACAGTATTTACAGTTTATAAACTAAAGCTGAGTCTGATGGTAGAAGCTTTAGAAGCTGTACAGGTGCGACATCAGGTGGATGATACAGTGATGCAGTCAAGGATGGAGCAAATGGCACAAATGGAGAGGAGAACTGGTTGGTGCCAAGTGACGGGGGGGCCCTGGTGGTCAGTCCTTTACAGTATTCGGCGGGACAGGTGGGCGGTTTTTTCCTCGGAAAGAGAAAAGAAAGAGTTAGTTCTGGTTGGGGTTAATACAGAGACAGAGTTAGTTCTGGTTTAGGTTAGTACAGAGACAGAGTTAGTTCTGGTTTAGGTTAATACAGAGACAGAGTTAGTTCTGGTTTGTGTTAGTACAGAGACAGAGGCCGGCGCTTGTTAAGCGTTACTACCGTACTTTAGGCCTCTCTACCTTTAGAGAGTTCCACGTCCTAAGTAGTGTAAATGTAGTACCTGTTGTGACTTTTTAGTGATTCTACTGAGGCAGCAATGTACACATACCCCAGTAAAGTTGAGCCAGTGACACCCCTGACATTTACCCCATTCACTAGAACATTGTTTCAATCATCTCAACAATTCATTTGTGCCTTTTTGTCAAAAGCTGCTTTGCACACAGTGTGTAAGTAGACAAGGATGGACATGAAAACTGAAATGAAGAACAAAAGCCAGCCAGGTCTGAGTTACACTTACATGTTCTGTTGTGGTCAGAATGAACCGTAACTGCTCAACTTCTCAGCTTGTGCTGTTGACTGCTATTAATATGTCCTCAGACCACATACAAACAGGATGAGGGCTACTAAGTGTTTCCATTCTACATCAAAGCGTGTTTGTAGAGAGGTAATGTGGAGGTTTTATATTGTCAGTATAGTTTCTCTGGAAACTCTATGTTTGTATACATGCAGAGGTGGAGGAATCTTTACCCTTATCAGCTGCTGCAATCGCTTCTGCAGGTGCCATCACTACAAGTTTAACTGTCCAAAGGTAGCAGCAGTTTAAATGTGGGAGTTAATTGTGATAGATTTGTGATGGCCTATCATATTTTAGACGCCAGAAATATTTCTGCTGACTTTAAAGCTATACTCTAAAATAACATGTAATGAGCATCTGTATAGAAAAATTCACAAAAATATATATAATTAAGTACAGGTACTATAAAATGTCTACTAAAGTTTGTTACTCTCTTCACCCTGTGTATGTGGTGAGTGTACAGCAATGAAAACGTATCCATCCATCCGTCCATCCATTATTTTCCTCTTTATCCCAACAGTCGGAGTCACGGGGTAGCTGGATTCAATCCCAGCATCATTGGGCAAAGACAGTTTACACCATGGACAGGTCACCAGTCCATCACATGCCCAACACATACTCACCCACATGTTGACAACTACGGGCAGTTTAGAGTGAGAGATCAACCTAACATGCATGTGTTTGGACTGTGGGAGGAAACGGGAGTACCCAGAGGAAACCACTCAAGCACGGGTAGAACATGACAATGTATTCATTTATTTACTTTCCAGTCAAAACAGCTATTAAATATGAGTTATTCATTCTTGGTGTCGGGGTTAAACAACAGATATAAGCCGTACGCATGTTTTATCTATTGAACATGGACATAATAATAATAATAATAATAATAATAATAATAATATGTTGGCATAGTGGTATAGTGAGTAGTGCTGTCACTGCACAGCAAGACAGGCCTGAGTTTGATGCCCCCTAGGTGTGAGTGTGTGTGTTTGTCAGTGTGTATGTTTGTGTGTCTGTCCTGAGATGGGCTGGTGGCCTGTTCAGGGCGTTTCCTGTCTTCTCCTCAGTGAGCACTGGGATAGGTTCCAGAACCCTTCCACGACCCAGAAGAATGAGTGGTTAACCGATGAAGAACAAAAATAAAACTAATTTTCTCAGAAATATATCCAGAGAAAATTATCACTAGTAATTATTGATCCTTTTAATCAGAAATTTAAGAACTTTTTGTATTATTACATTACACACACTTATTTCGGCTTTTACCCTTCTACAGGGGGCGCCACAGTAAGTCAATTCACACGCTAGATTTGGCCAAGTGTTTTACGTCGGATGCTGTGCCTGACACAACCCTCGCCACGTCCCCGGGCTTGGGACAACACACACTCGCGCCCACACTCACACCTACAGGCAGTTTAGAGTGACCGATCAACCTAAAATGCATGTGTTTGGACTGTAGGAGGAAACCAGAGTACCCGGAGGAAACCCACTCAAGCACAGGGAGAACATACACACTCCACACAGAACCACCCGGACCGGGAATCCAACCCAGATCATCTTACTGTGAGAAGACAGTGCTGACCACTACACCACCATACTAACCACTACACCACCATACTAACCACTACACCACCATACTAACCACTACACCACCATACTGACCACTACACCACCATACTAACTACTACACCACCATACTAACCACTACACCACCATACTAACCACTACACCACCATACTAACCACTACACCACCGTACTAACCACTACACCACCATACTAACCACTACACCACCATACTAACCACTACACCACCATACTAACCACTCCAACACCCTGCAGCCTATATTAAAAAAATAAATGAAATGAAATGCATTTCCACGTATCATATCCTCATATCAGGAGGTGTTTGTTATATAATAGTGTAATGTGTTGACAATTAGTAAAACATTCGGCACTACTTTGTAATAGAAGTAAAAGTCTGTTTCACGCAAAGCCTTTGTGACAGATTTGTACACTATGAAAATAAAGCAACTTTAACTTAAAGTAAGTAACCTGTTTCATTTAAACATTTCATTGAACCTATAAAAATAAATGACACTGTTAAAAGTTTATTGGTACAACCTAAAAAATAATACTTCATGTTGTAACAAGCAACTGAACTTAAAACATTACTTTAATTAAAAGAAACATTCATTAAACTACTTTTTTAGGTGAGTAAAACTAGTTTCCTCATTCGAATGAAGAAAACATTCATTAATTTATTAGAATTACATATATGTGTTAAAGAACACATTTACATATATGTATTACATTATACATTACATTATATATATATATACAACAATATAATATACACAAAAAACCAAATAACACAATTTGTATAGTTTGTAATGTATAGTTTATTTATGGCACAAATAAAGTAGAAATATAAAATACAAATGTATAACATGTATAATAACATTTACATGATTGCACGAATATGTGAACATGAACATGAATATCGTCACTGTCCAAAAAAAAACTACTTTACAGGAAAGGACAAAAACTTTCATTGTTTTCAATGTTAGTCAATGGAAATAGCATTTCTATTGGTCCATTCATCATAACATGTTCACACAGTGTAAATGGCAGCTGTGGTGTTCAAATGATGTAGAAAAGTAAAAAAAAAAAAAACAACTTTTTGAACTTTAAATTTAAATAATAAAAATACATCTGACCACATTGATGATTTTTGTCCAGTGACTGATTCCACTGAATCTACACATTTCAAGTAAGATATAAAGGTCAGTTTACTTTTCTGTAAGGGTTACACATTTAAATCAGTAAATAATAAATAGAGGAGAGTGTCACTCCACCCCGAGACTCGCCACACCAGCATACACAGTGCCTTCTTTCACTTCCTCTCTCCTCTTCTCTCTGTCTTCTCTCTTCTTAACAAAATCTAGTGCGGAATACTGTATGCCATCTTCCTCATCCTCATCCTGGAATAAAACACTCTCTTAGTATGTATTTATTTATTTAGCTGTCTTATTTTCTTTAATGGAGCTGATGTACTGATCTCATCGAGAGAGTCTCGTAAAGACATCATAGAAACACCTTCCCTGTTTGTGTAGTGTATACCTTACTGTACTGTATATCTCTATAACCTTATGCTATACAACACAAGTTATAAGTCTGGAATTCCAATATGTTACGTATGTATATAGGAAATGATTCTATAATTGGCTTTACTAATCCTAGAACTGTATGCAGTCATATGCAAATGTTTGGACATTCTCTGTCAAATTGTGTTTTCTGTTGATTGAATAAGTGTGAATAAGTTACAAAGAAGTTTTTATTTACTTATTATTATTTTTTAAAGTGCCATAACTTTTCACACCACATGTTTGTTTATTTTTTATTATTATTTTAATTATTTTCCCATGTGTCAAACTAGGAAAATAAGCAATGCAGTATTATGTGGAGAAGTGTTTTCCCTAGATATGATGTGTCAATATACGTTCACTCAGGAAATCAACAAAATCAACATTTGACTGGATTTGTTGGAATAAATTACAAGAATATAGAGATTTAAGTTCTAATAAAGTAAAAAAAATATAATTAATTAATAAGTGGTTCCAATCTTTTCATCTGTAACTGTAAGTTACAAAGAACACAATTAAATATAACACCTTGCCATTTCTTTTTGTATGGGCTACACTGTTATTTATTCATGTATTTATTCATTTTTATTCAAATATATTTCAAACTAAAATAAACAATGCAGTAATATGTACAGAAATGT
Organism: Megaleporinus macrocephalus; assembly: GCA_021613375.1. NCBI lineage: Eukaryota > Metazoa > Chordata > Actinopteri > Characiformes > Anostomidae > Megaleporinus > Megaleporinus macrocephalus. Next base: position 40,139,169 of record CM038713.1, read on the forward strand.
CTTCTCTATAGATGATGTGTTGATATCTTTGGCCTTGGAGTATTAACAAAACACAAAGTTATTTATCCAGGAATGCACAAAGGTTTGCAGTTGACTGGATTCATTGGAATACATTATGAGAATGTAGAGATTTAAGTTCTAATAAAATTAACAATTTCATTTAGTTACTACTGAATAAAATAACTGCAACTATTAATAATACAAGTGTTTTCAAACGTTTGATCTGTAACTGTAAGTTACTAAGAACGCAATTTAATATAATACCTTGCCATTTCTTTTTGTATGGGCTACACTGTTATTTATTTATTATTTAATTTGTTTTATTCCCATATTTCAACCTAAAATAAACAATGCAGTAATATGTACAGAAGTATGTTCTCTATTGATGATGTGTCAATATATTTGCCTTTTGATTATTAACAAAACACAGGTTTTTTGTCCAGGAATGCTTTTGTATTTGATTGGATTTATTGAAATAAAGTACCAGAATATAGAGATTTAAGTTTTAATAAAGTGAACAAATGTGCAAATTTGTTTAATAACAGCAATTATCAGTAAATATCTTTTGATTTGTAAGCATAAGGGCAATAGCTTTTGATGTATACAGTCATCTAATACTGACAGCAAGCTAACAGAACAATCATACAACATTTCCCAGCATTCCTACAAGAAAGTCATTATAAACAATGAGAAAATAGTTCAGATTAATATTATAAGGTAACTGATTACACTGCTATTCTTGAGTTAACTAAGCTTATGGATTCTAAAGTTGATCTCACATCTAATCTGACATCTTAGTCTTGTGAAGAATTCACCCAAGTTCTGATAGTCGAGTTATTTCTATAATAGCCAATATTCTTTATACCACACAATCCCATCAAACATGTTCTCTGCTTGGGCTTAAGATATGTACAGCTGTGATTTTGCTGGGCCTCAAACTCATGACCTCCTGAAGTTGTTAGACATTACATGTTATTGGAGTGAATCATAATTATTATTATCATAGGTGTGTGCAACTTTCCGAAGTTAAAGCCCATGAGTCAATGTAACTCGGGTAGTGCAACTGACTAAGTCATCACCACAACAGGAGCTGGTGAATTTGAACCACAGAAATGCCACTGCCATCCGTAACCAAGAAAGAAAACGTCTAAACAAATTATATTTAATTTACAAATTTGTGATGCAGAGAAAAGTAGAGTAATCTGTTACTGTTACTATAAGAAAAACATATTAAAGCCCACCTACAGGTGTTTGGTCTTTACCTGCTCTGCTGTTTGCTGCTCAATTTGCTGCTCATTTCTTTTGCAACAGAACACTGAGGTTACAGATTCTGGAAAAGAAATATGAGGAAAGGTAGTGTGAGGCAGTTTAAAAGAAACTATCAAAAAAAAAGTGAAATTGTAGTAGCAGTAGCCAGTCATAATAGTTATATAATAATATAAATATCAAATTAACCGGACATGTGACAGACAAACAAGGTATATTTACTGTAAAAAGTGCTTTGTTGGTACTACATGTAGTAACAAGCAATTGAACAAGTTTTACGCAACTATTACTGTACGTTGAATGAAGAAATGTTTATTCAAACTACCTCTTTAGCTTAAAACTAGTTTGTTACCACATGAAAAAATGTTTTTAATCATACTAACGATTGAACTTGTTGACCCTCAATACACACTAAAGCTGAGCTGTGGAGAAAAAGTGATTTAGATTTACGGTAACATTTTATTTGAACCTTGCTAAACACATGATGGCAGTATAATAGTCATGACAATTAATTTAGAAATATAACAGTGTTATTTCACTTTTACTGGTTGTTATTATTATGATATACACCAACCGACCACTGGCCAAGTTTTGGCTGACTGTGCACTACCATTCAAAAGTTTGGACACATGCTTATGTACCAAAATATTTCTAAAACAATTACTTTCGAGTCTTTTTAAATAAAAAATGACAATGTAAAATTGTCATATATATATATACACTATCCCATATATTCAGCCCTGCTAGAGAAGCAGCTCATGTGGCTCCTCATGTAGCTGCTAGTCAGAATGTTCAAAGTATGTAAACCTGCATCAGAGCAAATGAGCTCATTTCTAAAAGACCCTCTAAACATTCTTTAAACACAACCAGATGTTTCATTTGGCTCCAGTAATAACTCCATACATCATATTAATTATTGACTAATATTATCTTGTCTTCATAATTATTGACTAATATTATTACTATTAAAATGTTAATATGTAGAAGAATGAAGAAAAATGTCTATAAGAAGCTCATACTCACTTAAATAAAACATATGCGATATTTATAATAAAAATAAATACAGAACACTTACTGTAAACACGCTGGCCGAGCTTCTTGTGCTTCTTGGTGCAAAGAAAATAGATATTTACAATGACAGACATTAATAAAGCATAACCAATGCAGATGATGATGGGGATGTGGATGTTGGTGCAGGTGCAGTTATCCATTATTCTTCATTCACAGTTTAAAGGAGTGCAGCTGCAGAAGAAAAAATAAAAAACACGTGAGAATAAAAATCCTCATATGATAAGATCCTGATCTGACAGACAGATGCAGTAACATGACATATAACCAGTCAAACGTAGGCGTCCCTGGTCGGACAATGTGTTTTGTTGAAATGAAAATAAGTACAAATACATGGACACACACATCTACACAAATTAAACATGTGGCCCGTCCAAGTTCTGGCAGATTGTACACTACCAGTCAAAAGTTTGGACACACCTAATAGATATATATGTTTATAATAGGGACATTTGGATACATAATTAAGACAAATGTGTGCCTATGTACAAACATATTTCTAAAACCAACATGTTACTGTATATTTAAATAAAGAAAATAACAATGCATATTTTAATAACCCCCAAAATTGTTCAAAACATGATCTCAGCATGTACACTATTAAAAAGTGGTTCCAAACTGTAAGTTATAAAGAATTTAATTAAATATAACACCTTGCCATTTCTTTTTGTATGGGCTACACTGTTATTAATTTATGTATTTATTAATTTTTATTCCTATATTTCAACCTAAAATAAACAATGCAGTAATATGTGCAGAAATGTTTTCTCTATAGATGATGTGTTGATATGTTTGCTCATGGAGTATTAACAAAACACAAAGTTATTTATCCAGGAATGCATAAAGGTTTGCATTTGACTAGATATATTGGAATAAATTACTAGAATATATAGATTTAAATTCTAATAAAATTAACAATTTCATTAAGTTACTAATGATTAAAATAACTGCAACTATTAAAAAAGCCTTTGATCTGTAACTGTAAGTTACAAAGAACACAAATATAACACCTTGCCATTTCTTTTTGTATGGGCTACACTGTTATTTATTAATTAATTAATTAGTTTTTATTCCCATATATAAAACAAGATCTCTGCATGTACACTATCTACTTCAGTCCTGTTAGAGAAGCAGCTCATGTGGCTCCTCATGAAGCTGCTGGTCAGAATGTTCAAAGTATGTAAACACAACCAGATGTTTTATTCTGCTCCAGCAATAATTCAATATGTGTTATGTTATAGTTTTAATATTTTTACAATTAATCACTAATATTTTTACTATATATATATATATATATATATATATATATATATATATATATATATATATATATATATATATATATTGTTTTATATGTTAAAATAAAAATAGCAAGTAAGTTTTAGAAACATGCCATTTTATGATTTAAATTATTATCACTATAAAATGTTATTTCCCTTTAATTAATTATTTACCTTACTTGTTTAACAGGCATGTAAACGGGGAAATATCCCTCATTGTTTGGAAAAACATTCACAGTGTTCAGAAATGCTGATGGTGTGACTAATAAATAGAATACTTAAAAAGTAAATAATAATAATCATCAAGTAACCCTAACCCTAGAAATTCCAAGTCTAAAACAAAAGATTCAAAAGACTGAGAAGTATTTATTTGTATAATATTTACAAATAAAGTATAATATTTTCCCATCTAAAATCTTAATGTCCTACTTAAATATATAGTTGCTGTCCAAATGAAAACATGTACCTCCAGTATGGTAACAGTACAGCAGAGACCAAAAACATTAAGTTAAACCTATAGTTAATTTAAAGTGTTTTTTTTTTATTCCAAGTGATTTTGGAGCAATTCTATTGGTTTATTCACCGCGTTGAAATACTATAGAAAATAAAAATCAGAAAAAATGGAGATATGTATTTTTTTCTATACACGATGATCTTCTCCTTTTTTATCCTTTGATATTTGATATGCAGTCAAGTACAATATGTATAAAAAGCATAATCTATGTGCCATTCATAACATTTTTAAAGCCCTTCATCTCTTTACAATCAAAGGGAACTGTACTCACAGGCATCGCTGACCAGTGGAAGAGAAGCATGTCATGGCTCCAGTGTAGTAGTGTCTGTCTGCTACACATAGCTTTATCAGGTGCTCAACCCCTCCCATCTTTCTATTTGTGTAGATCTGAGAAGTGGGGGTCACTCACACGTCCATCTGATGAACGTGTGAAACAACTGACAGTCTCTGCTGGTGAACATTCTTTTACATTTTATTCAAATCATTCCTTTTACAGATTATTGTAAAAGAAAAGCCAGCTGTATTTAAGAAAAGGGACTAATGCAACTAACCAATTCAGCACAATCACAAAATATTTCTTAAATATTTCTTAAAAGTTGTGCTACTGTTCTTTTTGCACTACCAGGCTATATATTATATTATAATATAAATATTTAATGGAAAATATTTAATGAACATTGATATATATGGAATGAACACCATTATACATGGAATGAACACCAATATATATATATATATATATATATATATATATATATATATATATATATATATATATATATATATATATATAAATATATATATATATATATTTTTTTTTTTATGAAACCATAAAAGACCCTCTAAACATTCTTCAAACACAACCAGATGTTTTATTCTGGTCTAGGAATAATTCCATACGTCTTATTTTATAGTTTTGATGTCTTCACACTTATTCACTAAAATTAGTATTAAAATAGTAATATGTGATAGTGTAATTGATACACTAACTGATGTTGATGTGGAAAATGTACATTAGTGAAAGTATGTGTGTTTAAAAATTTAAATACATTAACGTAAAAAGTTTAATTTCCAGAAAAACATTTATTTATTTATCTATTCATTTATTCATTTATTTTTACAAATAACTACACTGCTGAAAAAATTAAAGGACCCACTTAAACTACTCATAAAGGCCCTAACAATATAGCTACCTAACAGAAATCATGGTACCGTTGGATACCATTGGTTACCGTTTGGTTCAGAGACCATCACTGACCCACCACCAGATTGGCCATGCTGTATGACATCACAGTTCCTCACATGGTCTCTTCTTCATGTCTGTCCTGTGTGCTCAGTGTGAACCTGCTCTCATCTGTCCAGAGAAAGGGCCGCCAGTTCTTGTGCTCTCTAGCAAATGCCAATAGAGCTTCATGGTGCTGGGCAGCGAGCACAGGTCCCACTAGAAGACATCGGGCCCTCAGTCTGCAAGTTTAATATGGCATTCAAGTTGAGGGGGCCACGTGTTGAGTGTTATTGTGGAGTGCTGCTGCCACCTTATGGCAGTAAGTGGAAATACACTTAAAACCATATTTTCAACCTTCAAGAATTCCATCACTTAACTTTCCTGTTCTATTGTGAGTCAAATTGACCTGATATTTAATATAAACATAATGTTCAGGAGAACAGAGAGAATGGAGAACACATATGTACAACGCTTCTTTCTTATTCACAAATAAACAAGCCAATGAAATATGAAAAATCCTAATTGCTTACTTAATTACAGACATTTTCATGTCCAGCTGTCACAACCTGATCTGTCTTTTCTCTTCCTGCCTCACAAACATTGACACTCACTATTACTCTGACAGTACTCTGACAGTTTTCTTTCTTTTTCTCTAGACTTAACAATACATATAATTTAAAATCACAGTCTTTTTCTTGTTTTGCTATCAGGTGTCAACCAGAGGAGGATGGATTCCCCTTTTTGCTGGCCCAAAACATTTTGCGATGCCTATCAACATTTAGGATACAATATATTTTTATTTCCAAGGGCCCTCCATTTTAAGGATCCTCTGACTTTTAGGGACTTTGATCTCATGGCCCCTTGGGGCCCCTAGCCATGCTTCTGTGGCCCCTAGCCATGCTTTTGCGGCCCCTAGCCATGCTTTTGGGGCCCCTAGCCATGCTTGTGGCACTGCTCTGACTTCGACTTCTGGCTATTAGGGGTACTAGAAAAAAGGGGGACATAATTTTAGAGGGCCCTGGTTATGAGAGCCTCTACCAGGGGGCCCTAGGGAAGAGCAGGGCATACCATTAGAGGGCTCTTGATCACGAGGGGCGCAAACTGGGGGGGAGTATCCCCAGACTATCCTTAATCCGTCCTTGACTGAAAACTTTGCTTCCCACTCTACAGTTCAGTGTAGCGACCACTAGATGGCACCCCAGACTCCCTGTCACATTTTTCCTTGCTCTGATGAAACTGTGCACTGGAATGGGGTGGGATGGGAGGGGGGCTATGATTTTATAGAGTTGTTATACTGTGTAATAGATAGATAAATGCTTTTTGATGTAAGAAAAACATGTTCAGGTGGCCTTCTTACCTGCATAGCAAAAGTGGGGATTTCTTGCCTCCACCATCTCCAGGGGAAGCCGAAACAGCTACACGGGTCAAGTGTAACTCTACCCCAGTATCAATAACCAGCAAATCCTGCTGCGACCATTGCTCCCATTCCCCCCGCTGTGGCAAAGAGCAAGTTGATTTTCTCACAGCATTCCACGGCCTGTTAAACTAATACAGCACTGAGCACAAAGTCAACACAGACCTCAGTGGCCGCCAAGTTCTAATATCGCAACACAAATACACAAACCTCATCAATGGTTTTGCAGCACGAGGACCAAAGCCAGGGGAGAAATAGAAAATCACTTGTTTATTACAAAAATATTATCATAATAACACTTACATGAGCACCAAAAATAAAAACCGCAGCGTGCATGCAGGCAGTACTCGCATTTATGGCCTTTAAAGGGATCTTGTGCAATTCATAGATCTGAGGGAAAAGTCCGGTGCTGCTATGATGCTCTAGTATTATGCATATTAATGATATGGTGATCTCACCACTAGATTGTCAAATGGATGCATTTAATAAAATTTCTCTGATACAAAACACACACTGCAAATATTGCAAGTAAACACACACTGCATGGCTGGAACTCACTCTCTGCATATTCCAGATAGGATACACCGTAGTAGCTAATACTGCAATTACCAGGGAGGCGAGTCAAATACATACTGGAAAAATAGATTTGAATAGTCATACACATTCCAACAGAAATCTAGCCCTTTTATTTCCCCCACTCTTTCTTCACCCAGCCACTTGTTCCCTGACATGACTGATCCGTTTTGGGCAAAGTCTTCACAAATCACATTTAGAAACAAAGAAAAATAAAATCACCACAGTATGTGTTTATAATACACTACATATATATAAAAATAAGAACATGTTGTAAACAGAGTTTATCCCATTTGCATCTTAATCACATATTATAATATTCAAATATTCCAAAACCTTTGCACAGCACCTCTGATATGATTGTATTGTATTGAAGTATGTGGGAAAATCAAAGACCACACTTCATTTAGTTATTATTAATTTTCCAGCATCGCCCAAGGTCAGTTGGTTTAGCGTTTCTGTATCTTATAACTCAAAAACTGACCATATTTAATGATACTGAGGTGAAATCTAGGGTGACAAGTTCATATTTCTTGTCTGTTTTAAACCGATTTAATCTGTGTAGTAACATCTTGAATCTGTATATTTAAAGAGTGCCATAGAATGAAAATTTATATTTATACTGACATAATTGAAATAAGGAGAGTTCAGTACATAGAACTGTATATACTGTGAACCTCAAACACTGTTGTTCCTCCTTCAACAGAACAGTTCGATTCCAACATTTACATATGACAACAGAGCAATAGCAATGAAAATTGTGTACTTTGTTAAGAATCTACTCTTCCAGGCTGTGAAGTGGGTGTTGGCTCTTTTCATTCCCTTTCCAAGGAACTGAACTCTCATGGTTGGTGTTCATCTTTAATTGAGGTAGGAATTGGCTTCTTATTGGTCCACTTCTTAATCCAGTGTTCCGTTCCACCTTAAATGCTACAGCTTGTACAGGCCTCTGAATGTAACCGCAGCACCATTTAAAGTGGAACAGAACATTCTCAAAACAAGCTGCTGAACTTCAGCTCCCAGAATCCTGAACAACTTTAATTCTATAGTCTGTACGTTTCAGCTTCAGCTTCAGCTCAGCGTTCAACACTGAAGAGACTGAAGAGACGAGCAGCTCCACCTTTATTAGCATCACAGCCTCCAACAGTGACTGTAAGTAGGAGCCATGCTGTGTGAGTGGATCACTGTGTGCTGGTTGAAGCAGATCATCTTAAACTGAAAGTTTCACAGAGACACCTTTCATCTACTTTGTGTTCGATGTTCAGATGAAAGAGAGTAACTAGTATAGAAAAAGTTAGATACTAGCAGCTCAAGTAACAAGCATAGAGAGCTAAATAGTGTAAAGGCGGAGCTTATTTACACTGAGGTTCATTTTATTTAGTCTATTTGGACATGTTGTGTCTGGGTGATCCTTGTGGGGTCTCACTGTAAACAAGCCAATCAGAGCAGAGCTAATCTAATTATTCAGGAGCTAAAAAAGGTAAAACCGCATCTGAGAATTTTTCACCTCAGCCAAAGTTGCATACTGTCTATGCAGAACATCAGAGAATAATTTTAAATACTTAGAAATGCATTCTATGGCAACTTTTGTTCTTTTTTTTCCATTTGTCCATGAATTTTCTTCTTTCTTTTGTAAGTGGATCATTTTATATCTGAGCTGATGCCTATTGAAAAAAAAATATATAACTAAATTAAACTAAATGAAATGTGGACTTTTGCACACAGCCATAGTACATGCTGTGTAATATATAACATAAGTGAAAATTAGTGAACACAATCTCTACATGGAGCACAGCTACATTTTAAATATTAAATAATTGCTATTATATTTATATTTGCTTAACATATTTTTAACATGTGGGAAAAAATATATAAGATTATATTTTTTACCAATATGTTAAATTTAGCCAATCATTAGTGATTGTGTATTAAAATGTGTTGAAGTGTGTCCTCTGTAGAGGATGTGCTTACTTATTTATACCTACAAGACCTCATTGGACCAGAGGCACCCACACTTTTGCATACGGCTATATCTACTCCTCTATTTCTCGGTTTGTGACAGATTATAGGCTTTTGTCTATTTTAGCACAGAACACATTCATTTTTGGTCCTTTACCGATACACGCAAGACTCTTCTCGCCCTGAGAGTTGTTTTTAAGCGAATGTGTTTCACTGGAACAGGTGCATCATCTGCTTGTGGGTAATGTAGTCCAAAATCAGCTTCCTGACCTACAGAACGTTTGTGGTCCTAAACGAAGGGCCCTTTGCCCACACGGAGCAGGGCAGCAGCATTGACTTAGCGAGGAAGGCTAACAGGGTCAGCACTGGTAGTGGAAATGCTGGTGCACTTTCCCGTCCACATGTGCGTGCGAGTGTGTGTGGGTGTGCGTGTGCATGTCTGTATACACTTTGGAATAAATCTTTGGAGCGCTGCTGAGGGCTGGGGCACCGATCCCCATGAATCTCTGGACAGGAAAGTTTGGGCTTCCATTGCTCGGGGAGCTCATGTCCTTGTCCGGGGTGTGATGTTCTCGGTGGGGTCCGGGCCGGGGTGGGAGGGAGCCCTGCCTGAGACGACTGTGGCACAACCACAACACAATAGTGCCCATCATGAGGAGAGCAGCTGCTGGGATACCGATGATCAAAGGCCAGGGGAGACCCGAGCTCAGGTGGGCAGGAGACACGGGTTCCTCCACCTGAGGATCTGCAGAAACATATACATGCAGAAAAGTTCATTAGTGACAGTCAGTATGACGGTGCCACGCTGGAGTTCACTGAGCTCCTGAGAGTGACCCATTCTTTCACTGATGTGTGTAGAAGCAGTCTGCATGTCTAGGTACATGGCTTTATACACCTGTGACCATCAAAGTGACTGGAACACCTGAATTCAATGATTTGGATAGGCGTGTAAATACATTTGCCAATACAGTGTAACTTTATCATGCATGGGCGGGGCTTAACTGTTAACTGACAATATAACAATAATTTAAATATTTTAAAATGTCTGTATATGGTCTGGGCTGTGAAAGATTACATGCTACATCAAGTGCACCCACCCACCTGGCAGTACAGTGAGGTAGGCGCTGCGGAAGCTGTAGCCCATGGTGTTTGCTCCCAGGCAGATGTACATGCCTGCGTCCTCGTCCCGAGCCTTAACGATGGCCAGCTTGTTGAGGTAGGAGCCATCAGGCCTGGACCACACGTCCCCTGTGGGAAGCACCATGAAGTGCTGACCCCCGACCTCCAGAGTGGAGTTGTAGCGGCTCTCCGTGCCTGGCTCGACCCGCTTCAGCCACTGGATGACCGGCTTCACGTCGCTGTGGACCTTGCACTGGAAAGAGGCCGTGCCTCCGAACTCCACTGTGGTGTTGACCGGGTGTGTGCCTGTCAGGATGGGCTTGGAGTTTGTACGTTCTGGGAGAAAATTGAAGTGGATAAGCATTTTTGGTATGAAGCTAATTAGTCATTTAAACAAGAACATGGTAAACTTCTGGTCGACTGACAGACACTGTCTCACATACACTGACTCAGGGTAGACCCTCGACCATGACTGCAGTGTTTGGTTTGACCCACACTCGTCTGTTTGTCGTCTTTTTCCCCCCATAGAGTCCCATTCATTTTCGAGCACACCAAACATTATGGTTTTGTTTAATCTACTGCCACCAAACTGCATGTACTCACTCAGGGCAGATCCCCAAACACACTGTCCTGCACTCCTCTACTTGTCATTTATTGATCCCTCATTCCGTGCACTGCTGAAGCTGTGCAACCATCCTGTGTTTCTTTCATGAAATCCAATTTGTATATAGTTTCAATCATTATTAATTATGTTTAACATAAATTAAATAAAACAGTTATAATTATACATACAAGCCACTATTATAAATAATTTAAATTGAACTATTATCCATAATTTCTTTAATGCTTCACATTCAATAGGTTTATCTATTTTTGTTATGTTTTTGTTTAGGACAGATATGACCTCTGTTCTGATTGGCTGGCCTGCATTACATTGCATTGCACTGAATAGGCAGATATATGCAAATATACTTTCCATGAAAACAGTATAATCAAAACAGGCTGCAGCTTTGTTTCCTCTTATGGACCCATATATCACTGATGTCCAAAGAAAAACGTGTATCTTCATTTTGACAGCAGGGATCTGAGGCCTCAGGCCGTCCACAGAGTATGAACATGGTCAACTGGTCAATTAATACATGTATCAAGTGTTTGTCTGTGGCAAACCCTTGGGCAGATGACCCTAACAGCAAAATCTGAAAAAAACCTACTTAACCAAAACAAAAAGCCCTGTTTTCATAATACAGACCTGGTAATTCAATAAAGTAGTCATATATGTCAGGATATGACACCTCCAGCCGCAGGGTTGGGTCAGTTGTCTACTCCTGGAAGGACTCTGATATTGATTGCTGATCAGCAGCAATGTGATATAACTGTTTGTCTGACTGACCACAGGATTTGGGATCCTTATATCTATAAATCAACAGGGTTTTCTAATTTCATGATATAAACTGTTAAACACATTGGAATTTGTGGATACCTCCAGTCAAAGGGCCAGGGGCATTATGCATGGGCCAATTACTGGGTGTGCCCCTGTCATCTGTAAGGGTTTTGCATCTAGTAGTTACTGCCTGTAAATGTTCATTAACAGTCACATGAACTCACCAATAACATCCACCTTGTAGGTGTAGTTGATATATCCAGCAGCGTTGGACACACGGCAGGTGTAGCGTCCACTGTCCTGTGGTTGCAGGTTCTTCAGAGTGAGCGTCCACTGCTGCCGTTTGTCCCGGCTGGGTTCGGGCAATTGAATCTGGTCTTTCCACCAAGTGATGACCGGGTCAGGGGTCCCGTTGGCCAAACATTTCAGCCGAACAGAGCTGCCCACCGGCTGCTCCCGAAAACGTCTGCGCATCTTCTCCGGCCTGCTGAAACGGGGCTTCGCTGTGGAGGTAAACCAGTTCAGTTCAGTTCAGTTTAATTCAGTTTTGTCATCAAAAGATATATCAGAAGAATAAAAATCAGATCAGTAAAAGCTAACATAAGTAATGAGAATATTCTGCATTATTTTGTATATATAAAATACTGATTTTTGCATCTTGGTGCTGTATATCAATCTCCAATATTAAACTTTACTCACTTAATGTAAGTTAATGGAACCAAGATTTTTTTATAGTTATTTTGGACTATTTCTATTCTTCAAAAATGGAGATATATGTTATTCTTAGGAGAGCAATGACATGTATTTTTCCTTTTGCCAGTGATATGCTGTTGCAGAACACTTAATTTTCTAAATATTAAAAATAAATATTAATTATTAATTATATTAATAGAGTTAGTAGAGCTTTTACATATGTCAGTGTGTTTATTGAACCCTTCCCAAGCTTCTCCTTGTGGAAACAACCCAGTATTATTTACAGTTCTCATCTAATACCTGCTTTGACTGCTCAGTACTTCATTAAGCTAAATCAAGATTGCTGCTGAAGGAACTGAACACATTCATACAATGTCTGGGGCGTCCAGGAGAAATCTGGAACTACACTTTGTTCTTCAAACTGGAGCTCAAGATACGATCTACTTCTTTTACAATAAGATATTCATGTTACTTTGTATTGTATGTATGATTATTTATATCTGTTCTAATCAGATCTGGTGTTCTTACTCGTGAACAAACACTCATTGATCAGTTTAGGTGCAGTAGGGTGTATGTAGGCCAACAAAGCAGGTGTTCATCCAGCTGCAGCTAGGCTCCCATCCATATTAAAACACTATATGAATAAAAAACAAAGCAATATTTGACCAAAGCTAATCAATCATCAATTGACCAACTGCGCTTGCCATGGCATTGTGTCTTTCGTGCTCTAACGATTTAAATAATGATTAGCAACCAGCGTGGAGGTGTTGCATAACTTTCTTCATATTTCTTAGAAGTGTTTTTCAGCTGTGTCTCATGGAAACTTGACCTGATTCTCATAGTGTCTGGCAACATTCCAGTTATCCACTTGATTTTAATTTGACAGCAGGATGGAAACCTGGCGAACCTGCAAGTAAGCGTTATTTGTTCCCCTCCCAGAGTTCATATTTGTTGTCATGGCTTATGTGACTGACAGAATGACAAACTGCTCATCGCTCAAGCATAAGGAGAAGATACTGTTGGCTTGTCCATGATGTGTTTTTTCAAATAACCGATGAACTGATGTTGACATGATGTTGTTTGACATATTTACCTGGAATGTTATTTGCGTTTTAAATAATTGTGTCATAAAACGTGTTTCACAAGGCTGAGACGTGTGCAAGTATTATAGGTGCCAACTATGGGTAGGTCACTGGGTCATTGGCATCCCCTTAAAGCTAAATGTGGAAGGGATCTCCAACAACCCTCCAAAAAACCCTCAGGCCAAACTTGAGAGAAGCCATAGCAGGGAACAACAAAGGAACTGCTATTAGGAATATTAAGCACACGGAGAAACTGGTAAACTGTACATATATGTATTTGGCTCCCCATAGATTGATATGTTGACAAAAGCTTCAGCACAAGAATGAATGTTGTGTTTGTATTATGTTTTAAATCTAAATTATTATACTTCATAATCACACAATCCTTTGGAATAACTCAGTATAACTCATAGTATGAAAATTAAAGCTAATGTAATCGATTTCCCCACCTTCCCACTACAGGGCTGCAGAGATGACAGCAGTGCAAAGCGATCGTGTTATGTGCTTTGTTATCTCTTGATTTTATTGGTAAATTACAGAAACTAATTAAACTTTGCTTGTTGGAGTTTCGAGGCCTGCTGCTGCTACGGCATTAAAGACGTTAGCGGATCCATAAAACTGCCGAAGCTCAAAAGGCCCATTTGTGGCCAAGATGACGATTAATGAGGGCGACGAAGCTGCAGGAAAAGCTGGAGTATGTGATTTATTTTAGAAATGTAATTTCTTTAAATACTATTAAATCCTGATCGCAATCAATACATCAAATGCTATGATAATAAATTACTATCTGTGGAGGCCACGGAATAGGAAGAGTGTACGCGTCTGTTTCTTGGCGAGTTTGGAAATAAAGCCGAGCAGGGACCAGATCCAGAATGCATTGAATTTCTTGATGAATTAGACATAAAGATATAGAAAAACATATATCTCCATTTTTTTCATCATTTGAACAGGACAGCTGGTCTGTATATCATGTGAATTGACCAATAGAAATGTTCCAAAATCACATGGTACCTTTGACTTTCATTGAAAGAGAATTTTATTATTATTTTTTAAGATTTTTTTTAGAAACTTTATTGATCACAGAGGGAGGTTCAAGTTCTCCGCCCTAACCCATCATGCAGTGAAACACACACTAGTAAACAGACACACTAGGGGCAGTGAGCACATTTGCCCAGAGCATCTTACTGTATGTAGGTTATATATGCGCTGTGACTATATAACTTACTGTATGAAAGTTATAAAGGCACTGTCACTATATAACTTACTGTATGTAGGTAATATAGGCACTGTCAGTATATAATTTACTGTATGTAGGTTATATAGGCACTGTCACTATATAACGTACTGTATGTTGGTTATATAGGCACTGTCAGTATATAATTTACTGTATGTAGGTTATATAGGCACTGTCAGTATATAATTTACTGTCTGTAGGTTATATGGCCACTGTCACTATATAACTTACTCTATGTAGATTATATGGGCACTGTCACTATAGACCTTACTGTATGTAGGTTATATAGGCAATGTCATTATATAACTTACTGTGTGTTGATTATATAGGCACTGTCACTATATAACTTACTGTATGATGCTAAAAATGAAATATTTTTTACTATCATACAGTAAGTTATATAGCATCAAAATACCTGTAATATATTTTACTATAATTTCTGCTCATACTCTTAGAAAATAAACAGTTTAATCTGAGCAGGTGCATGTAAACCTGAGCTACATTGTTATGTTTCTCAAAACTGAGTGCCTTCATGTTTAACATGAGTCATCACCCAGCAAGCACGTTTCAATCACATTTCAGGGCTTTATATTATGCAAAGCAAGTTGAATTGAGTTTAATGCAAATTTTTTAGAAGAGAAGTCGCATAAAGGTTTTGCTGGTCTGTTGTGAGAACCTGGTTATTATGTTCTGTTTCTATCAGTGGGACCAGTACAGCTTCTATCTGTCATTGGTGAAATGATGATAGGTTTTCGTAGGGACTTGAGATCTTTCTTCCTAGTAAACCACCAACTAACAGCAAGAAGAGGGCGTGTATCTGTTGGTACAAAAGCCAGAGACAGTTGGAGTGTGTGAACTGTGTGTTACCCCATGTCTGCCCTGTCGGATCCTGCAGGGTGGGTTCAACAGTAGGTTCCTCGAGGGAAGGAGGCTTGTTTTCAGGAACTGTAGCATCGTCTGGAACACACATAAATATTCAGCTTGAAAATTATCCCATTGTCTCTTACTTTGTGGTGGAAATTAGTTAACAGTGTATTTAGTCAGCTGAAATTCTGAAAGGTACATCGCAATAACATTAAACCATATTCTTATATTTACACACCCTGTTTATTTTATCAGCTCCTCCTACCATATAGGATCACTTTGTAGTTCTACACCTACAGACTGTAGTGCATCTGATTTGCTGTATACATTGTTAATCCACTTTCGCCCTGTTTTTTAATGGTCAGGTACTATTAAAGAGGTGGGTCATTCTTAGCACTGCAGTGACACTGAGATGGTGGTGGTGTGTTAGTGTGTGTTGTGTTGCTATGAGTGGATCAGACACAGCAGTGCTGCTGGACTGAGAACAGTCCACCAACCAGCACCATCCAGCCTGTGGGCAGAGACTTGTGAGCACTGATGAAGAACTAGAGAAACATAAACGGTGTAGCAACAGACGAGCTGCTGTCTCTGACTTTACATCTACAAGGTGGACCAGCAAGTAGTAGGAGCCCTAGTGGACATGCCTCATTTTTACATGAGAATTTTTTTTAATCAACACTTTTACATGTACTCAATTAAATTTAACACTACAGTAACCCTTTCCACCCCTGTACATGCCAAAACCGTGCCACCTACTATTACTCTAGGATTTCTGTGGAGGTAGCTATGGGAGAACAACATGGCTTGAGCATTACCTGTTCAAGAATTAGCTTTTTCATCTGTCCATAAATTTTCTTCTTTTTCAAAACCATATAATAATAATAAAAAAATCTTTATATTATCGGTATTATTAGCGATGGTCCAAAGAAGAAGTGTTTACACTGACTCATTTACTATATGTGTGTACCAGCCATTCAAGCTGTTTGACTGCATTGAGGATTGTGTTTGACTGCATTACGGATTGTGTATGACTGCATTGAGGATTGTGTTGGACTGCATTGAGGATTGTGTTGGACTGCATTGAGGATTGTGTTGGACTGCATTGAGGATTGTGTATGACTGCATTGAGGATTGTGTTTGACTGCATAGAGGATTGTGTTTGACTGCATTGAGGATTTTGTTTGACTGCATTGAGGATTGTGTTTGATTGTATTGAGGATTGTGTTTGACTGCATAAAGGATTGTGTTTGACTGCATTGAGGATTTTGTTTGACTGCATTGAGGATTGTGTTTGACTGCATTGAGGATTGTGTTTGACTGCATTGAGGATTTAGTTTGACTGCATTAAGGATTGTGTTTGACCGCATTGAGGATTTAGTTTGACTGCATTGAGAATTGTGTTTGACTGCATTGAGGATTGTGTTGGACTGCATTGAGGATTGTGTTTGACTGCTTGAGGATTGTGTATGACTGCATTGAAGATTGTGTTTGACTGCATTGAGGATTGTGTATGACTGCATTGAGGATTGTGATTGACTGCATTGAGGATTGTGTATGACTGCATTGAGGATTGTGTATGACTGCTTGAGGATTGTGTTTGACTGCTTGAGGATTGTGTATGACTGCATTGAAGATTGTGTTTGACTGCATTGAGGATTGTGTATGACTGCATTGAGGATTGTGTTTGACTGCTTGAGGATTGTGTTTGACTGCATTGAGGATTGTGTTGGACTGCATTGAGGATTGTGTTTGACTGCATTGAGGATTGTGTTTGACTGCATTGAGGATTTTGTTTGATTGCATTGAGGATTGTGTTTGACTGCATTGAGGATTGTGTTTGACTGCTTGAGGATTGTGTTGGACTGCATTGAGGATTGTGTTGGACTGCATTGAGGATTGTGTTGGACTGCATTGAGGATTGTGTTTGACTGCATTGAGGATTGTGTTTGACTGCATTGAGGATTGTGTTTGACTGCATTGAGGATTTTGTTTGATTGCATTGAGGATTGTGTATGACTACATTGAGGATTGTGATTGACTGCATTGAGGATTGTGTTTGACTGCATTGAAGATTTTGTTTGACTGCATTGAGGATTGTGTTGGACTGCATTGAGGATTGTGTTGGACTGCATTGAGGATTGTGTTTGACTGCATTGAGGATTGTGTTTGACTGCATTGAGGATTGTGTTTGACTGCATTGGGGATTGTGTTGGACTGCATTGAGGATTGTGTTTGACTGCATTGAGGATTTTGTTTGACTGCTTGAGGATTGTGTTTGACTGCATTGAGGATTGTGTTGGACTGCATTGAGGATTAAATGCTGGATGACAATATTTCATCTTCACTGTCTAAACTTCTGAAAAGCCTTCACGTTTTACAAATCTGACGTTATTTGCCCGTTCCGCGAAGTATTGTTTAGATATTGCTCTATAAATCAGCGGTCAGACATTGTTCTAGCAACGTGAGTTCTTTCATCCTCGCAGCCACTTTTTTATCCGCTGTGGACGTTGTCACGTAAATCATGCAGGAGGAGCAGGGTCGGCGCAAAGGCCGAGCGCTCCCCGAGATTTATTTGTAGAGCTCTGAGAGCCAGAAAGAAGCCCTCAGTGTGTGAAAATGAGCGATGCTGCTCGGAGAAGTACCATAGTGGGGGGGCTTGTGTGGGTGCGCTAGGGTTCCACTGTTTTGCTTTAGGGCCTGTGAGCCACTGCAGCTCTATGGGAACGCTAACCGGGCTAAGCTGCTGTATTATTCTAACGGGACTGGTGAGCCAGGGGTGAGCAAACACTGCCATATTGTTTCTTCTCTCCAGTTTCCACAGTGTCGAAGGCACAAGGGCCGTGTTGATTTAACTCTGAGCAGGAAGCCAATTAACTGAGTTTAACCCAAACGGAGCGGGCCGGCCTGACAGCGCTGCTTTGTTTGGGATGGCCCGTTCTGGCATAGCGCGCTGGAATGTACACACACACACACACACCACCCATTCGGGTTCAGCTGTAGAGCCCAGCGTTCCACACGCACTAACAAACACAGATACACATGACAGCTTATGTCACATGCTAATATGCACTCTCTCAGCTGTCATGACATAAAGAATTATGGCAGCTGTCATGACTATTCTCTGTAGTGGTAACATTATTACCTTACTGGACATAATCTGGTATGACAGCTTATGACAGCATATGACATCTGCCATGACATGCCTACTACATGTTATATAACAGAAATCAAGTACAGCACCAACCTTTAGTAACGACTATATATATAATTAAATATTTTTTTAAATATCTAGTTTACTAATAACCACACACATCCTGCTATACATGCAGATGCAATACACACAAAGGTTGCAACGTTGTTAATTATTGTGATGATGATCGGAGAAGTGGTAATATGATTAAACTCGCTTTCATTGAGGGACAGACTTTGACTGGCTGTGCATCAATTTCACACCAAAACCATATAGGATCACCTTCTAGTTCTATAGTTAAAGACTGTAGTGTATCTGTTTCTCTGCATACATTGTTACCCCATTCTTCAATAGTCAGGACCCCCACAGTACCACCACAGAGCAGGTGAACACTGACGTGGTAGTTGTGTGTTAGTGTATGTTGTGCTGGTGTGAGTGGATCAGACACAGCAGTGTTGCAGGAGTGTAGATGCAAGAAGATGTGGCTATTAAAACAGTTTACACAACATAATCACAGTAACATCAAATCAGTCATCAAATTGAAAGCATTTAAAAAAAAAGTCTATTTAATAATGGAGTAGGGTTGCGCTGTGCATGTGCATTTACTTGATTACTGGCTCTATAGCCGAGTGGTTAATTCACTTGCTTTAAATATAAGAGAGCCTGGGCTAAGGGAGACACATTGCTTTCTGCGTTTTAGACATAGGACCAAGTCACTAAGTTGCAAGTAAAAAGTAAGTCTCAAGTCTTGACAATCAAGTCCAGAGTCAAGTCCTAAGTCAATACAAGCGAGTCTCGAGTCAAGTCCCAAGTCAATACAAGCGAGTCTCGAGTCAATACAATCGAGTCTCGAGTCAAGTCCTAAGTCAATACAAGCGAGTCTTGAGTCAAGTCCCAAGTCATAAATTTCAAGTCCTAGTCAAGTCACCAGATGTAATGTCATTTTAGTATTTAACACAACTGATGCAGTTGATTAGTAGAATATTAAACTGACATTAATATAACATTAACTTTTTTAAAGTTTATATTATAACAAAAATAACTTGCATATGAAATTAGATCATTTCAAGCAGTTCTAATCAAGTTCTAATCACTAATCACCTCATTACCACCCATTACCAGTCTAATCACCTCATTACCAGTCCATTACCAGTTAAAATAGGTGTTGAAGCAGAAAAAACACTAAAATGTGAGGCAGTCGGTCTCGAAGGCAGAGGCTGAGAAACACTGCACTGTATGGAAGTATTAGTACACATTACACCTACAGGAATTTTAATAATCACATTCTAAACCCATAAGCATTAATATCTGGACGGGTCTTTCAGTTCTAACAGCGTGTGTGACTCTGCAGTAGCTCTGAATGGACTGATCAGTGTTTGTACTGTTCAGCACTACTTGAACACTTCCTGTCTGCGATGCTGAGCTTCCTAAACACTTTAATTTTTCAGTAAAGTTCTCCGTGGACGGTGGAATATCTAGGAGGGATGAACAGAGGGAGAGAGCTTCCTTCTCATTAGCTGTTGTTTAGCATTATGTCGCTACGTTTGCTAGCTTATTAGCCAGCTAGCTAGGTAACTGCTATATGTGAAATATACAGAGCAGAGACTTCCTGTTCTTTGTGCAGCTTCAAAAAATCTTTTTTATTTACTGCAGCAGAATCTTTGTAGTTGAACTGGATTATTTTCGGGAGCATGTTGCTCCTCGTCTCCGCACAAATTCAATACTGGCGCCCCCCCAAAGCTTTCCGTGATTGGCTGCAGAACTTCACTTGTTGTTAGGTTACGGATAAACTGAGCGTCGCAGCTCAGCTGCTTAGCGTTACAGCACCATTTAATACAAAATGATCAGTTATTTGAAGTTTTCCTTATTTATTATATAAAAATAGGGTGGCAAGTCTTTTCAAGTCAGTAGAGGTAAAGTCTAAGCCAAGTCGCATGTCATTAAGTGATGTTTTCAAGTCAAGTCACAAGTCATCAGTTTAGTGACTCGATGTCTGCTGCTTTCTGTTTCCCACATATACTTAAATCACAACACTAATAAAAATATGATATGTTTATTGTGCAGCCCTACCACACACACACCTACAACCTCCCACACATTATATGCTAATGCACCTCACCACATACAAAGACACACATATACACCCACCCACTTAGGCCTGCACCCCTACACATACAAACACCCATCCATATGTACATATACATACATGCATACCCAAACATAAGCTACACATACCCTGAATAAACAGATTCTACCAACTTGGCCAATAGCCTTATTCTGGGCCACCTCAAGTCAACAAACCCCGAGTCAACACTGCGGTAACACGACACATAAATGCCTCTCACATGCACAGGTGAAGGAGCCATCGTACTAAATCTTTCCCAGATTCTTTCCATGTCTCTATTTATCTGTTCCACTGTGTGTTTGGTCTAGCTACGTGGGTCTACGCTCAGGGAATAAAATGACCCAGCAAAGGCTGCATTCATCACGTAGCAGCCATGACGAAATGAGGCTGAAAGTGGAGTAGAATTAGGACAGTATTATTAAGGTGGCAGCAGCTCATTATTATCTACATCACAGTCTATTGAGTTAACTAGCAGAGTGGGGAATATCTGCTGACCTGCAGTGTGTGCTCTGTGTGCGTGTGGCTTTCTGGGAATTAGCTAATCCTACTGTTTTGTTCTCGAACTCGGCGGCACACCCTACCTCTCAACACACACCTACACTTCTCACTCAACCAAAAGAAGTATTTCCACCAGCCCCAGGCCATTGAGTTAAGACGGGAGGAGGATTCAGGGTTAGCTGTTGCTGGTACTCTGAAACAGGCTATTCAGTGGGAGTGAAGTGGAATCAATGGTGCTTTCACTGACTCAGCATTGCTGGAAATCAGCTTCAGTCAAGCTGAAACCCAAACTAAACCTTTTAGTTTGTTAGTTTATGGTCATATTCATAGTTATGATTCTACATATGAAGATTCTTTATATCAGTATAACAGTATAATTTCATATATCATATAACAGCTGTTGGGGAAACATAATATGGCCTTACTTTATTTGGACAGACCCAATTACATTATCCATAGATCGGATTATTGACAAACTGTTGAAAGTCTGGACCTGGCTAAGGGTTGAGTTTAGATATCTGGCTACAGGCTGAGGGTTAGGTTTAGATTTTTGGCTACAGGATGAGGGTTAGGTTTAGATATTTGGCTACAGGCTGAGGGTTAGGTTTAGATATTTGGCTACAGGCTGAGGGTTAGGTTTAGATTTTTGGCTACAGGCTGAGGGTTAGGCTTAGATATTTGGCTACAGGATGAGGGTTAGGTTTAGATATCTGGCTACAGGCTGAGGGTTAGGCTTAGATATTTGGCTACAGGATGAGGGTTAGGTTTAGATATTTGGCTACAGGCTGAGGGTTAGGTTTAGATTTTTGGCTGCAGGCTGAGGGTTAGGTTTAGATATTTGGCTAACTATGAGGTCAACTGATGGTTAGGTCAAAGTTTAGAGTTAATGAAAGTAAATATAAAGTATAATCAGCATTTAAATTAAATGTTAATTCAGTTAATTGCAGGACAGTCTTCTACTTATTTACAGTAGGCTTTCCAAACCGACTACTAAGTGTAACTAGTGACATCATGCTTCACATTCCGTATCCACCAACCCCAACTAATCCCAACACAAAGACCATCCCTATTACTGTACAGACTCAGCAGTGCTGTTGGAGTTTTCCAACACTGTGTCCACTCACTGTCCACTTTTAGACACTTTTAGAAACTCCAAGCTTGTTAGACCGTCTTGTAGATACAAACTCAGAGACAGCAGCTCATCCGTATCTCCACAGTTTATGCCGATCATCCTGCAGTCCTTCATCAGTGGTCAAAGGACTTTGGTTTTTGGTTTGGTGCGCTATTCTCAGTCTAGAAGTGGCACTGAGGTGTTTAAAAACTCCAGCAGTACTGCTGTGTCTGATCCACTCACAACAGCACAACACATAGTAACACACTACCAGCATGTCAGTGTCACTGCAGTGCTGAGAATGATCCACCACCCACATAATACCTGTTCTATGATGGTCCTGTGGGGGTCCTGGCCATTGAAGATATATAGTTCAGTTCAGTATAACCAATAACATCATGCATCACCTTTCAATTCCACCAACCCCAACTAATCTCGAGAGAAAAACAATCCTGGATACTGTGTTTCACTCAGAAAACATGTTGTCATGTTGGATTTAGAGTGACTTGAAGAAGAATCATGTATATTATGTTACTATCACCCAAAGAACCTTGGATACTGTTTTACTTTTTGCATAATACATAAAGCAGTGTGTTCAAATTTCATGCTGAACAGATCAATAGAAATGGTCCAAAACTGCTGGGACAAACATGAACTTCTATTAAAAGTTGGAATTTCTCAAGTTAAACTTAATGTTTCTGAGCGATTTGTGCTATAGATATTAATAATTCTCAGTGTAGTGCATATGCCCCTCCACACTAAGTCTTTGCAGTGTGTAATATAAACCAGGCTGATCAGTGTTTCTAGCCCTGCTTAGTTCAATCAAACGCTGGAATGGACAAAACAAGTTTCCTTAGTGATTTTAAACATGGCATAATTGTGAACACTTGGTATGTTGATCCTAGCATCACTCAAATGGCTGTTATTTAGAGCTTCTCATGGCTGAATGTTTAAATAGTTTACCAAGAATGATGAAAATATCAGGATTTGGAGAAGTCTGAACATCTGACCAGAATTACTCATCTAAAGGTTGTTGCTGACCAAGCTCATACTTTCATGATTACAGTTTATCCACTCAGATGAACACTTGAATAATAACACACCATATTAAGTACTTCATAGAACCTACTAGGGCCTAGCTTCAGCCAGTCTAGAAGCAGCCTAGTGTTGTTAGTAGAGCATTGCTTGGGGCAATGGGGGGATTAGTACCAGACCACACCAGGTATACCCAGTTGTCCAGGAATTTGAACAGAAATGATTCACACCTCTCCACAAAGAGGAGATAGTGGTCATGGGTTCACCAACACCATGACCTTTATCCTGACCTGGTGATAGGACAGATAAACCAACAACTGGAATAATGCGAGTTTAACTCCCAGAAGTTACTGGGAACTTTGTTGCTGCTAACTAGGATGAGTAAACAGGCAGAGTTGAAAATGATTCACACCTTTCTACAAACAGGATAAAGGTCATGGGTCCAAATCCCAAAACACATTCAGGACATTCAATACTGGCAATCAAACCTACAACCTTTCTGTTGCTGGCTCACCTCTCCAACCAGCCACCCACAGTCAACCTAGGAATTGAATCTACAACCTTTCAGCTGCTAGCTTACCTCTCCAACCAGCCACCAACAATCAGTCCTAGGAATTGAATCTACAACCTCTCAGTTGCTGGCTCAGCTCTCCAACCAGCCATCCACATTCAGTCCTGGGAATTGAACTTACAACCTTTGAATTGCTGGCTCACCTCTTCAACCAGCTAACCACAGTTAGTCCTGGGAATTTAACCTGTAACCCACCGATTGCTGGTTCATCTCTCCCATCAGCGACCCCTACAAAGTATCCAGCATGTTGCAGAGTCAATGCCCAGGTGAACAGATTATGTCCTAAAGGCTAAATAGTACTTAATAAACTGACAACTGGTGTTGAATGCTATGGACCGGGAGACTGAGTTCGCTACACATTCTGTCTGACCTTAGGGAGGGAGTCCCGTTTGGACTGTGAAGCTCTTTTTTAATGGAAAAGATGTGCGCTGGAGCATATTTCGGCATGATGGCTTCTCCCCTTTTCATCGCTGCGAGATACTGACAGCAGTGCCTCCCCTCCAACCCTCCTCTCCATAGCCTGGCTGAGGCCTTGACTTTGCTTGCTTCACCCTGCAGCTGGTGGCGACAGCGCTCCGGGACGAGGGACAGGGGCCCCCCTTTCCCCGCTGACGCTGAGAGGGGTGTGTGTCAGGGAGGAGGGGCCGCCGGAGACGGAGGGTCTGGAGCCGAGGGCAGGAGGGAGCCCCAAACGTCCCTCGTGTTTAGAAGGCCCTTGTATTATTTTTTCCTACCGGGAGGAACTTGAAAGCGGCGCGCTCAAAAAGCCTCTTTCTCCATTCATACCGGTGCGCAAATACACACGGCCGGGACTCCATCACACAGAGCCTGGAGGCTGGAGCAGACCCCAGTCCAACGAGCGCGAGCGCAACATGAAAAACGTGCTGCGATTCCAGCTGCGATGTTCAACACCAAGGGCGCACCTGAACGAAATAAACCGGCAGTCATGATTTTTCTCTTCAAAGTGTAAAGAAAAATATGGTGTAACATAATTCTGTTGGCTGATAGCAGCGCCATATTTTTTCAAGGCAACAAGCTACCGCTAACTCGAACCATGTACAGTAGGTTGGAGTAAATCAAAGGAAAAAGCTGTCAGGGCGGCTGGGCGCTCTAATACTGATGTGATGAAAAAGGAATAGCTGGTACAAGTCTGGCTGCGGCAGCAGCAGATAAAACATTTGATGCCATATTTCTAATGTTCTTGACGACGACGTATCACAGGTCATGCACTCAGACTCATTCAACCGCACTGTCAAACACCTGGAAAGGGATGAAAGCGAAACGGGGAAATAAACATTAGCGCTATAAACTGAAACCTCTCTCGAGTGCCGGTAGAATATATGATATAGGTAATATCAAACAAAGTGAATGTTAAACTGTCAGATAAAGACTGACCCCATAACATAATTCATATCAGTAACACTTCTTATGCATCCTCTTTTTATTATAAAAGCATTCATAAAGTGGTATGTGGCATAAATAATTATACCTCACAATGCCTGTCACAAGCTTGTCTATATAAAGTTATAGTGACAAAGCAGAGGCCAAAAACTGTTGTTACTTTCAATGTAAGTCAATGGAACATTGCTTGGGGCAATGGGGGGGTAAGTACCTGACCACACCAGGTATACCCAGTTGTCCAGGAATTTGAACAGAAATGATTCACACCTCTCCACAAAGAGGAGATAGTGGTCATGGGTTCACCAACACCATGACCTTTATCCTGATCTGGTGATAGGACAGATAAACCAACAACTGGAAGAATGTGAGTTCAATTCCCAGAAGTAACTGGAATTGCTGCTAACTAGGATGAGTAAACGGGCAGAGGTGACACACCTTTCTACAAACAGAATAAAGGTCATGGGTCCAAATCCCAAAACTCATTTCTAGCAGCAACTGAACTTACAACCTTTCAGCTGCTAGCCTACCTTTCCAACCAGCCACCAACAATCAGTCCTGGGAATTGAACCTACAACCTTTCAGTTGCTGGCTCACCTCTCCAATCGGCCACCAGCAGCCAGTACTGGGAACTGAACCTGCATCCTTCTAGTTGCTGGCTCACCTCTCCAACAAGCCATACACATTCAGTCCTGGGAATTGAACTTACAACCTTTGAATTGCTGGCTCACCTCTTCAACCAGCCAACCACAGTCCTGGGAACCTGTAACCCTCCTGTTGCTGGTTCATCTCTACAATCAGCCACCCCTACAAAGTGGGCATTGACTTGCAATACCTTACAATGCCTGTCACAAGTTGTCTATAAGTAGTTATAGTGACATTACAGGTGAGTTCCAAAATTGTTGTTACTTTCAATGTAAGTCAATGGAACCAGAGTTTTTACCAAGTGATTTTGGAGCATTTATTATGGAATTTGCAGACGATGTAAACAGCAGCTATTGCGTTCAGATGATGACGAAAAATGAAAATCGACAAAAAAAGAGATGCATGTTTTTCATTGGACAGAGACAATATACTTTTCTAATGTCAGGATTTATGACGCAATATATCTTCTATCTATAAGAACATTGTAAACATGAATAGTGTAATGCACTATAACACACTATGACCAGGTTTTAGTATATTTTCTGGATCACAACAGATCACAACAGCAACAGAGCTGTTTTTTGATGGACCTGGCACTGCTCCATTTTTTAAATTTAATTAATTTTTTTTATAAGAACAAGAATTCGTTTCACATCGCCAATGTCTGTCTCTCCTGTATTTCAGGAGAGGAAAAAAACTGTCTGTACTTTTAATGTCAATGGAACCAGAAGTTTTCCAAGTGAATTTGGAGCATTTCTATTTGTACCTTAACCATGTAAATGACAACTTGTGTTTAATTGATGTAGAAAGAGTTTTTTTATTTGTAAATAGCTGGCTTTAGGTGCTGGGTTGTGAATAGTTAGCAACCAAAGCTAACAGGTCAGCAGCACAGAGAACTGCTTAATGTGGGTCAGTAGATAAACAACAGTAACTACAGCTGCCTTGATTAGTAATATAGTTGACATAACACTATGTCATTAGTGTATATAATGCTGTTATGAACAGATATTATAATAAGTTATGAAGCCTGACTTAATGAGATTATGCATTTGTTTTATAAAGTGTTATGAATGTAATTATAACTACTTGACAGCACTTTTAAAAGCTTACGTGTGACATTACAAGGCATGATGTATGGCATATAACACCTTACTGATACATCTATAATGCATTATGAATACAAGATTCATAGCAAGTGTTACTTTTTATTTCTTCCCACAAATCATATCCTGCCTACAAACTACAAACTCACTTGTCAGAGCCTCTCGGGGCAAATTTGGGAGTGTTTGGTGAAGGCTGAGTCTGGGAGACACACAGGAGAAAGGGTAATTAGAAGCCTGCCCGTGTCTTTTATAGAGCCGTTAGCGGTTAGCAGCAGCAGGCACACAGTGGCTTGAGAGGAAATTGGGCTCTTTTCTTGTGCCTGCAGTGGGACAGCCTGGGCCGATGAGACCTGCGGAGGGCCTGGGCCAGCTTCACCCGCCTCTAATGACCAGGATCAAAGCTCCTTTAATGTGGCGCTACGATGAAGGTGGGTAATTTGCATCCCCCCTTAGCCCTGCACAGTATAATTAAAACCTTCACTGCCCTAGAACCAAATCAAGGCCCAAGCTTTTGAAGATATGACCTAAACTGAATATGACACTGTAATATCGGTACAGTAGCATCATTAGCATCACACATTTGGTAGCAATATCAGGGATGTAGTGGAGGGTAAACATGATTTCAGTACCTTATTAAATTGAATAGATACAGTACTGTAAAGTACTAGGTTTTATTTGCTTGGGGACATCATTATATTTAAAAAGCTATGTTTTCTAGACAGGAAGCTTTTATTTTCCTAGCAAAAAAATTTATTTTGTAATATTTAATTAATATTAATATGCTAATTCTCTTAGTCTCTTGTTTTTCCAGCCCTCATCCCCGCCACAACGATGTGGACAGGAAGTGCTCTGCTTCTCACTTCCTCGTGTGTACGCACGCTTCTCTGCGATTGCAAAAATTTTTGCAATATTTAATTAATATTAATATGCTAATTCGTGCTTTTACATATGTCAGTGTGTTTATTTAACACTTTCCAAGCTTCTAAGGCCAGTATTATCTACAGTTCTCATCTAATACCTGCTTTGACTACTCTGTAGTCTGTCTAAATAAGATATTTATGTTACTGTATATTGTATATATGCTTACTTGCATGTGTTGTAATGATATCTGATGTTCTTACTGGTGATAAGATATAAAAGATATATACTGGTTTAGATAGATAGATAGATAGATAGATAGATAGATCCTGAAAGCATTGAACTTTCCATCAAGTGTTGGAGCAGCCATCATTCATACTTAGTGATGAATGTCTCAAAAACCAAGGAGATGATTATTGATTTCTCTAAGTTGCCACCATTCTGATACCTATATAAACGGACAAGTACTACCATCTTTGATGATAAATTAAAATTTGAGGACAACACAGAGACCACTTTAAAAAAAAGGTCAGCAACGTATGAATTTTCTTAGGATGCTTAAGTCTTTTTCTGTTGATACATCCGTTGTTTACATTTTATTGTTCCTTTATTGAGAGTGTTGTTTCTTTCATTTGTTGGTTTCAGTGTCTGAGTTAAAAAAATAAAAAACGGTTGCAGTATTTATTATCTACGTGTTCAAAAACTGTTGGACTTCCACTTTGATCTTTGAGTGCATTGCACATACAAACAACACTGGAAAAATGATGTTCTATTATTAATGATCCTACTCGTTCTCTTTATTATGATTTTGAAGTTTTGCCTCATGACCATAGGTATCGTTGTCCTAAATGTCTGACTGATCAACGGAGAGTGACCTTTGTTCCTGAAGCCATTAGATTGCTAAATGAACACTGATATTAATTTGCTTGGAAACTGGACTCATCGCTTGTGATTTGTATTTTAATGTCTTTTATGTTTGTTTGTTGTTGTCTTGTGATGTTGTGCCCAATATGATTCAATTCAATTCAATTCAATCCATTTAGTCTCTCATACTGTACATCAAAGGTGGCTTCACACTTACCACTCGCCAATGCATAGACACACCTCCCTTCGCATCCATGTCCAAACAAGCCAGAAGCGAAATGACACAATATATGTGACCAGAAGTATATAGACATGAGCTGGTGTGGGCTACCTCCATTGGCCTACACACAACCTTACCCTCAACCACACTAAACACTTAGGGATGAACTGGAACTCCGACTGTACACTGTCGACTCTCGTTATATTAATACCTGAAATATGATTCATTACAACAAATATTGTGTATCACAAATGAACATGTGAATAAATGACTGCAAATAAATATAATTTAGATTTCCCTTAAAAACTAAACCGGCGCTGGCTTTAATCAGCCTGTTAGTCTCTTGTTTTTCCAGCCCTCATCCCCGCCACAACGATGTGGACAGGAAGTGCTCTGCTTCTCACTTCCTCGTGTGTACGCACGCTTCTCTGCGATTGCAAAAACTCCATCTCTGTAGCTCTCAGTTCAGCTTAATTTCATGTGAGGCCTGAATGGTTTCAATTCCATCACGCGGCCTTTCATCTTTGCCTCCTTTTTTTCCGACGCCGCTCTTTCTTCTGCTCCTCACAAGCATGAATTCATTTGTGTCCATATGTGCGCGCGCTTTGAACTCTCCTCGGCTTCTTTCTCCGCAATGAGAGAGAAAAAACAAACATGTTCTCGGAGGCCTTCGCTGCAAAGCTCTCCGTGTCTCCCTACCAGTCATCAGAATTAAGAATCGCATTACCGTCACCACGCTGGAAGTGTGATCAAAGGGGTCCTCTCCCTGAGCGTGGCTTTCAGCGTTCATAGCAGTTACAGTGACGAGTCAGGCGTCAACCAAAGACACGGCCTGTTGTTCCCTGCTTTTCTCCACCTATTGGTTCTCGATAGCCGGTTCAAATGGACACTCGGAGGGAGAAAACGAACTGAAGAGCTGTCACAGAAAACGTGCACCCATCAGACTAAACATAAACACTGGCCTCGCCACCTACACACCGATGCCAGCCAGCCGTGGCCGTTGAGTCATGGCAGGTTTTTTGGATTAGAGGACCTGAAAGAAGAAGTAGGTGGCAAAGGTTAGGTGCATGCAATCTTTTATTAATACCAGCATTGTGACTCCTGTCACTCAACCCTACAACCTCGCTCTGTTCCAATGTAGGTGGCAAAGCTCATAAGCTGCTCTGAAAGCCTTCCCTGTGGTCCCCCAGCTTCAGCCGGTGCCCTGTTTCTCTCGCGCAGAAGCTAGGAACGGCCTGGCGAGTGCAATTCTGACACAATTATCCATTTAGGTGAGGAGGACATGGGTTAAACTGCAACACATGTAGCCCACGGCCTACGAACAAAGAACAAAAGACGGCCGCGGGGACCTTTCCACCATCGCCTGTATAAAAGCTGCAGCCCAAGCAGCGGTCTGAACCAGAAGCCGCAGCGTCTCCCGCTGCGTCCAAGCAGGGAAACAGACTTCCATGCAAAAGAGATGAGCAGCAAAGACAAAGGGACAAAACAAGGCAAGGGGGCAACAGTCTCCACAAACAGACAGAATCTTCTCTCAACGTGTAATGGAGACCATGGTGTAGTGTTGGATGGGGCTGTTACCGAGTGGAACCAAAAAGGTTTTCTCTGAGCAGGTTCCTTTTGATGAACCTTTGGTTCTATGCAGCTTAAGAATGTTTACACTGATTTACTTATTTGACCTATTTTAGTTATAATATTAGTGAATTCAGTTTTCACCAACGTTGCCAAAAGTGGTGAAAGTGGAGCTGAGGTTCACTTAGAGGAACAACAACCTACAGATGTGTTTAAATGGAAATCTAGTGACACAGAATTGGTAGGTAAACAAAAGTGGAACCAGATTTTACAGAGTTTGTCTGAATCTGTAAAATGTGTCAGGACAGAATGTCCTGCTGTTCCAGAAGACATCGGTATCTCTGATAGTTCACCACCCAGATGATACCTAATCAGGCCGATAAGCTTGCCAGCAAAAGTTGGACTGCAATCTGTAATTGGACACCTCCTACATGCTTTGATGAGCTGTTAAATCAGTGTATAAATGGTGAACAGTAGCATTAATGCCATAAAAAGTTGTGTCAGAATGAAAAACCCTGTTTTATTTTCATGCTTGAATGCCAGACCCAGACTGCATTGCTGCTGACCAGGTGGGCTCGGGCTGTGCTGACCTAAAGGCACTAAAATGCTGGAAAAATGGTTAGTTTATATGATGAAGGTGGATTAAGGCAGACTGCTTATTCCACTGTTTTCAGTGGAGCACCGACAGAAAATACCACCACCTCCTGCAGCAACAGCAGCCAAAGGTACCATCAAGATATACATTTTCCCAACTGGTGTTAGCTGGTTCTGAGCAATAACATTGTTAACAGCATGTGGCACGCCTTTAAAATAGCAGGAGACTGGAGCTCTGGGGGGACCAAGGGGTCCAGCATCAAGAGAGGACGGTATAGAAAGGAGCATGAGGCCTGGATGTTGTCGGACATTAAGAACGTGGTGAGTGATTGATCCCTGTGCTCTGTAGGAAGTTCAGAATGGATGGAGAGAAGGTCAGCATGGTCCTAAAGGTCAAGCATTCCCTACTGAGCTGCTACCAGCTACCCCAGCCTAAGTTTTCTCTTCCACTGCAGTGAGGTCAGAGATGGCATGTTCACATAAGATCAACATCTGGAAGTCAAACAACAATGCTACATACATGTGTGGCATTATAGGGCAAGTTAATTGCTTCATTATAAAACCCAGCATGCAGCTGCAAAGCTAATGCCTATTTAGGCCTACAATTAAATACCGTATGGGTTTTTTTACTCTCATGTATAATCATGGTGGGTATGGTTTGGTGGGGGGGCTGGGGAAGAAAAGCATGTTTCTGTTTACAGCTGTGTGCAGCCAGCAAATCATAAAGACATTGGGGTCTTTTGTAATCCTGCAGCCAGAGCGAAGAAGTGAAGGATTAAATTACGGCCGTTACCTCACCCCGCAACGGTGCCAAGAGATTACACCCAGCCAAGCTCGATAGGGGTGAAATATCATCTGGAGGCTAGGGTTACGCTTTTATGACAGATACACATATTTGCCGCTGCAGCAATCATTTAAGAAGAGGTGAGCAAATAGGAGCTCTGCCCGTGCTTGCAGAGGGGGGCGGAGCACTCGCGGCAGATTAGAGCCTGCGCCGATGACAAGTGATATAGAGTGTCACCAAATACCTCAGTCCTGATTTAATCAGGCCTGCTCGGAATTTCCCCCGCTGTGTTTCAGGAGCGACATAAATCTACATGAAGTGTCAGTTTCAGAGAAGGACCACAGAGAGACCACCTGTTCAAAGGGAGCCGCGATTCACATCACCTGAGTTAGTCAGCACTTAAAGTGATGGAGGAGGAAACAGACAAACGTATGGACAAGCTTCAGGATGGCTGCTATTACTGGTGTACGCAATATGTTGTGACAGTATTGGGTCAAAAAGCCCCATAAAAGCCCCAAAGACCCCTATAACTGATAAAATCAGGGGGCTGTATACCTAGGAGAATGAGCCTTTTGGCTAGCTCAGGTATTTGACCTCATCTGTGCAGTGAAACTCCTACATATACACACACACACACTAGTGAACATGCACATTAGGGTGCAGTGAGCACACATGCCCAGGGCGGTGGGCAGCCCTATCCATTGCGCCCGGGGAGCAGTTGGGGGTTAGGTGTCTAGCTCAAGATCACTTCAGTCGTGTCCTGCTGGTCTTGGGGTTCGAACCAACGACCTTCCGGTCACAAGACTATATATACATTTATATTTAATGTATGAATGTTGGTGTATGTACATTATTATTTAATAAATTACATAAATTATTAATTATTAAATAATTAAATCCATAAAACTTAATAGAATCCCAAATATTTGTCTTCGCTTTTACTGCAGCTTCTGTTCTATTCAGGAGACTCTCTAAGAAATCTATAGCCACACCTCCAAAGTTCAGTCTCAGATGTTTGTTCAGCATTTTCTGCCCCTCAGCATCCAAATAACCCCAAACACATTCAGTGGTGTTGAGGTTCTTCTTTGTTTCTTAGTCTCCTTTTCTCAGTGAGGACCTCCTTGAACAGCTACAGACCCCATAGCACTGAGGATGGACAGAAACACCTGTGGCTTCTGAAGCGACAGTGGAGCTTGATTTCATCTCTTCAATGGCTTCACCACTGCTTTCCCAAGATAACCCCACATAAGCCTGGTTTCAATTAGCCACAGGAAAAAACTGCCCAGAATGGGACTATGGGTCATTACAATAGCCCACAGTTCTGCATCCTAACCTCTGGCTGTTGACCATCTGTAACGAAACTGCTCGTCCCAATAGCTCAGACTGCTCACACACTGTGACCTTATCCTCTAATGGGCCTTTTGTTCAGCGGCTGTCAGCCACTGCGGTTAATGACTTCAGTAAAGCTTGGGAAGTGTAATCCGAAGGGAGCCATGCACTATAACTCTGAGTTCCACAGTTCTCTCTAGGAGGGAACAGGAAAGCAGTGGGCTGCCATAACTCCACATACGGGAGGCCCAGAACAAACAGCTTGGTGGGGGGAGGGGGTAAGACCTACCAGTCCCAGCCAATTAAACAACTGCAGTACTCTGTAGAGTAATTACCTCACAGGCTGCCTGGTTGCCTCTACAGCAAAGGCTGCCATAGAGGAACAGCCGGGGGGACACTGTGGCCCTTGTAACCCCAGAGAGTGTGTTTAGTGACCAAGAGCAGATTTACTGCAGGAAGATGGCAGGTTATTTGTGTGTCCACTCCCTGAAGGAGGAACTCTGGATGGAATTCTTACTCTCTAGACAGCTATCTGGATCTGAATATATGCTTCACAAATCTCTTAACACCCATAAAATACAAATATATATATATATATATATATATATATATATATATATATATATATATATATATATATATATACACACACATACATATACTACTGCTCAAAAGTTTGGGATGTTCTTGTTTTCAATGGAGTATCTTCCTTCCTTAACACAACAATGGACTGACGGGTCTCTAAAGAAAGTTGTTTCTTTCTGGTCATTGAGAGTCGGTCAGCAAGTCATCAACTGCTGATGCTTCAGATACTAAACTAACCTAG
Source organism: Megaleporinus macrocephalus (assembly GCA_021613375.1). Classification (NCBI taxonomy): domain Eukaryota; kingdom Metazoa; phylum Chordata; class Actinopteri; order Characiformes; family Anostomidae; genus Megaleporinus; species Megaleporinus macrocephalus. The sequence goes on from CM038713.1 coordinate 40,173,561, forward strand.
AATGTTGTTCCCTTTTATACTCACTTATTAGTAGAATGTTTTTCAGCTGTGCATCACAATTGAGCAAGAGTGTCCTAACAACCAATTAGTCCAATAACATCCTTAACTTGGATTGGTGGCCGTACCAGGAGATTTAGACAGAGGACTGAGAATTACTGATAATAGAACTATATGCAAAATAAGCCTCTATACAAAAATAGACTTTAATTAAAAAATTTTTATTCTTTAAAAACATCTGATACACTTAAATCAATTGAGAAATGGACAATATTGTTTGTAAATTGCATAAAAATGGCATGAAATAAAATTCTAAAGTGATCCTAAACTTTTGAGCGGTAGTGTGTGTATATATATATATATATATATATATATATATATATATATATATATATATATATATATATATATATATATATATATATATATAAAATATATCTTAAACATTTGACAGGTAGTGTTATAAAATGTTTGACCAGAAATGAAAATGGCCAATAAGTACTAGTTATTTGTACTAAATGTGGAAACTCAGTCCAAACAGAGGAAAAATATAATCTGCTATAAAGCTAATTTCTGTTAGTGGCACTAAACTAGCAGCTATGTACACAAACAACTTTCTGACCCTTTTAGAATAATAGATGAATAGATAAATTAAAATATTTTACCCAATATAAAATACAATTATAGCAGTATAGAGGCATCTCTATGAAAACATGGTTAGCCTGACTACAGAACTATATAAATTGACCTTAATGATAGCCTAACCAGTGGGACAGTGTACTTGGTTGTATTTACCGGCACACTACAGAGAGTAGTCTGTGACAGAATTCCACTGTGGCTTTCCGAATTCCACTGTGGCTTCTTTGTGTTCAACCAAAACCTAACAATGGGTTTGTTTACATGCGCCTAACAATCTGACCAGAATTTCTAGAGTTATCTGATAATTCAAGTGGTCATGTAAACAGCATCCAATTTCTTAGATCTGAATAAGGCCTAGAAATCTGATTTTAGCTCAGTTATTAGGAATAACTGGAAATAAGCATGTAGCATGGGGGGACTGTGAGATGGCAACAAAACACTTTTATAGCGAAGCTGAAACATTGCCTGTTTAAAATAGACACAGTATCCAGCTTAAGTTTATTCTTATGTTTATGTCACATCTTATTCTGTCAGTTTACTGGCCGGCTGCAAAGCATAAGTCTAATAACTGTCTACATCTTGTGGACCACAAGGTTCCCCACTATCTGCATACCCAACTGTATGTAAATGCAGCGAATGGATTACTGAAAAAATCAGATCTTCTACAGTTATCAGATTATTAAAGGCATGTTAAAGCACACAATGAAATAAGAGCATTGCTGCAATACTCGCAGTGTCCCCACATCACCTAGACGTGCCTAAACAAGCTCATTCATAAAGATTTGATTTCGGGGGGCAGCGGTTTTTGGACCACTTCCACTGGCTAGTTTCTGTGTTTTCAAACGACCATTCGTAATTTTAATCAGTGTGATGGATTGTTTTGTCCTGAGAAAGACAGAAGTAATCAGTAATTTGTAATGGATTACGCTTCTGGAATAACTACTTCAACAATGCCAGCTCCCCACCAACCACACAAGCTGCTACCTCGCACTTCTACAGCGAACTTTTTCTTTTTCTTTTTTTTTATATTCCGGGGGAAATGCAGTAATTTCTCAGTCTGTCAGAGTTGGTGAAAAACAATCCCCCTTTTTGCTGGGGTAAACGGAGGAACAGCCTATTGGGTTACAGGCCTCATAAACAACGACAGATATCGTGAGACGGAAGGCAGGAGGTAAAGAAGCCCTCCTTTGTTCTGGGGCGCTGATAATGAACGGTGGCATCGGGACTGCACACGTCTTCGGCGGGCAGCGGCTCGTAAACACAGCGCGCTCCTGCCCTTTATAGTTTAGCGTTGCATAAATGAAGCCACACACATTTAATAGCGCACCTCCTGCCAGTCATGTCAAACATAATCCGCTCCCCATTAAACATGAGGCCGGTTAGCTTCCTGTCCCACAATCAACCTTTTGTTAGAGCGACTCCGCCACTCCGGAACTAAAGCCTCGCTGCACTACTGCGTCTGGCTGCTGTGGACGCTGCAGAGCCGTCTGTCTAGCTGCGACTGACGCAGTGCTGAAGACCACCTCTTATTTGATAGACTTCAGAACGAGGGAGGTTTTGATTAAGCCTGAGTGACTGCTGCAGGCAATGAGCGCTTGTGGAAAACAAGACAGTGAAGGACTATGAATCAGGGCTGGTGTGGTATCGAAGACACACGCATACACTCTCAGTCAGACACTCATGCTAATGTTTTATTGGCTGTTTCGAGGAACAGCAGCCAGTGAAACAAAAAGAAAGAACTGCTGTATGTAATGTAGTTCTAGTAATTTCTGCCTCTGATTTGATCAAACATGAAGCATTATTGATACTGAGTTTTGCTGGAACTTCATTCTTGATGTTGATGAGTTATCAACAAATCATCTCCAGTTCTGTTCATTTATGAGTTTATTACAGTCAGTTTATTTGCTAAAGTGAACATATGGGGAAAAAGGGGCTTATGCAAAAAAAAAAAAAAATATATATATATATATATATATGGCACATTTTAGAGGTAATATTGAATATCGCAATATTATGTTTAGTGATACACTATCAATTCTCAAAAACACAGTATTGATTATTAATTAACAGTTTACATGCAAAGATTCCTGGCAGAGTGAATCATTGTGTGTTGTGTTTAAACCTCTGACCAGTAGATGGCAGTGCTGTAATCCTTTTTCAGGTCCAATCCAACATTAACAAGCCGCTCAAGGGTGTAATGATATTGTAAGCTTTGCCAAACTCGTTCATATAGTGGTGTGTTTTTATTTTGGGTTTTTTAAAATCACAATATATCACTTTGCTTGCAGTATCGCAATATATCGCAATATATTGAAACGTGACCACTGTATCACAATATGTATTTTATCACCAAGTTATTGCCAATACACAGTATATATATATATATATATATATATATATATATATATATATATATATATATATATATATATGTAAAAGACGGCATCTGGATGGCAGCATATCGTCGCTGTGCAGAGAAAAAAACATTTTTCTATGTCATGTAAACACGACAGCTGCCGTTTATATTGTTTGAAAATGTCATAAAAAATGGAAGAATAGAAATGCTCCAAAATAGGGTTGGAAAAAATTCTGGTTCCATCGACTTGAAAGTTTTTGTCCTGTCCTATGGAGTTTTGGAGGTACATGTTTTCTTTGCACAGTGCCCATATGTTTCTCCTATCCCCGTATACATTGTACAGCTTAAATGGTACCTTCATGATGCTATGTATACCAGAGGATGTGACATTCTTTGTAAGTTATTTTCAAGTATTTTAAATTCTAATTGGCTGGACCACAGGACGCTTTTTCATATTGCATCAGTTCGTCTTAAACGAGCTCTGGTCCAGAAAAGCCGTATTTGTAGATTTGTTTATATCTGGAATCTTCTTTTCATGCTATAGTTTTAACTTTCGTTTATGGGAGCAGTGACAATGGTTTTGAGAAGCGTTCCTGAGCCCATATAATGATTTCACTACAAAATCAGCTCTTTAGATGCTGTAGTGTAGTGGGTTGTAGACTGGGGTTCATTATTTACAGTTCTCATCTAATACCTGCTTTGACTGCTCAGTACTTCATTAAGCTAAATCAAGATTGCTGCTGAAGGAACTGAATACGTTCGTTCAATGTCTGGGGCATCCAGGAGAAATCTGGAACTACACTTTGTTCTTCAAACTGGAGCTCAAGATCTGATCTACTTCTTTCACAATAAGATATTCATGTTACTTTGTATTGTATGTATGATTATTTACATCTGTTCTAATCATATCTGCTGTTCTTACTGGTGAAGATACATTTATTGGCTTTTAAACTATCAGACCTCAGACCTTTGCCTTTGCACAACATTCTGCAGTAATGTTAATAATGCTGTGTTTACATGATGATGGTGGAATGAAGCAGTAATGAACAGTACTGACGCTGCCAGCAGTTAAATATTTCACATATGAACTTATGACCGAGAGGGTGTCCAAACTTTTGCACACTACTGTGTAACAGAGTTTATATACTTCTATACACTCGTGTTCACTGTGTTACACGTACCGATGACGGTGAGGGTGAAGTTCAGAGTGACGCTGCCAAAACCATTGATGGCGCGGCACACATAGACTCCAGCGTCCTCCGCCTCCACCTCCTTTATCTTCAGACTGTGCGTTCCTCTGAGGACACGGAAGCGGCTCCAGCCCGGGTTCACCGTCCGTCCGTCCTTCATCCAGTGCCACAGCGGTGGAGGGTTGCCCTCCACAGGGCACGGAAGACGCACAGTACGCCCCAGCCGCGCCGTCTGCCTCTCCTCCACCCAGTCAGTCACCCGCGGAGGACCTATAGGCCAAAGATACACAGTGCCTGTCATAATGCTGAGCTCAGAAAGGGAATTAGATTTTAGATCCATTAATAAAACGACTCTATTATGATGAAAATATATATCCAAATAGATATCCAACTTCACTGACTAGTATCAAATATTTAAAGTATCAAATTATTTAAAGGAAATGGGTCTAAATTATGAATTTCTGCAGATTGAGCCTAAAATGTATAACAGCTATACATTTATGCACATTATAATGACATTTTTAGCAAGAATTCTTTTATAATTAAATTAATATCCGTAGTGCCTTGTGCTCCAAAAGTGGTAATGAAAGCTGGAGACAATAAATGCATATTATTTATAATTAAATGATTTCCTGTTGTTCCTGTTCCTGTTGTTCAATCCCTATCTAATGATTTGTTAATAAGTATTAGTACTTAACACTGTTTATAAATAGTTATATAATAACATTGTTAGTGTTTACTTGTTTAAAAAATATTTATCTATAACTACTTAGTAAAGGTGTGTCATAGCTTTCAATGTTTTCAGTGTTTTAAAGCACTAAGTGAATTTAAATATTTATTTATTTATTTTGCATATTATAAATATCTTTTAATCCTGGGAAAATGAATGAACATTATTGTAATAATAGCTTTTTTACCCTTACGTACAAAATCAACAAAATAAAGCATAGATAATTACTATATTACATATTAATTGTTAAGATTGTTATTAAAAATGGCAGCACTGAAAGCAGACACAGGAATTATATAATTACTGACCATTATTTACATTATATAAGTATTCTTATATCCAACAACTTTAAAGAACATCACACTTAATGTCAATATCATAATGTCCCACATGGTTAATAATAAGGTGTAGATAATAGACTATGTGATTTAAGCTGGGTGCACAAACCTTTGACCCTCCCCTTCATTCTAATAGTACTGGTTTCTGTTAGCCACCTGGGGTACAAAAGCTTACTACCCTGCCCACCCCCAGCCATCAACACTATTATCCATCCATCCATCTGTCCATCCATTATCTTCCACTTTATTCCACTAGTCAGGGTCATGGGGGGCTTGAAGCCAATCCCAGTGTCATCGGGCGAAGGCGGGATACACCATGGACAGGTCGCCACTCGCGGACGTAGGTGACCAATCAACCTAACATGCATGTGTTTGGATTGTGGGGGGAGCCACGAGTACCCGGAGGAAACCCACTCAAGCACGGGGAGAACATACACACTCCACACAGAACCACCCGGACCGGGAATCCAACCCAGATCATCTTACTGTGAGGCTCAACTCTATTATTTTAAAATAACTATATGTAAACCATACGTCTAATCAAACTGATTACTGATCAGGTGGACGGAGATGGACAGTGCTGATGTCTGGAAAAGTATGAGACAAGAACACTTGGCAGAAGAAGAAGAAGAAGAAGAAGAAGAAGAAGAAGAAGAAGAAGAAGAAGAAGAAGAAAGGAAATATAAAGCGGATAACAACAGCATTACACAAACATCAATAAACGCAAAACTAAATGTTTAATTAAAACAACAAAAAGACAAAAGACCACAAACCAAACAATGGCCAGTAATTCTGAACATCTGGATGACCAAAACTTCTAATGTAGCAAACAAGCTTGTTAACCGCTGGCTTCCACTCTCTGTTTTTATTTCAGTTCTTTATCCGTAAACGAACACAAGCTTAAATGCACCCTGACTTAATAGTTTAACTTTTTACTCCTCGCATGATTTGCGTCTGCCTGCACAAGGAACGTCTGTGTAAGCTGGGCTACACCTCCACGCTCAGAAGAATAATCTCATTGTGTGCCCACTGGCCAAAGCCTGGCTTAAAAGTGTGTTTCATATCATTGTGTCAGCAGACAAGATTTCTCTTTATTTATTCAAGGTCATTTATTCAGTGCGTGGCAGAAACATAGGGAGGACAGGGAGGTCAAGGAGTCCGGCGAGAGAAATATGTGGAAAGTGAAACAGTTTGAGGTCGAAATGAGTGAAACCCGCTGTGCTGCTCACAGACTCAACACTTTCCTTTGTGGACCGTATCCTGAAACGACTACAGCAACAGAAACCCCTCTCTAGATGACTTTACTTACACCTTCAGAGATAGGTAGTGTTACAGTTTACCTGTACACAGGTAGGTGAAGGTAGTGTTATAGTTTACCTGTACACAGGTAGGTGAAGGTAGTGTTATAGTTTACCTGTACACAGGTAGGTGAAGGTAGTGTTACAGTTTACCTGTACACAGGTAGGTGAAGGTAGTGTTACAGTTTACCTGTACACAGGTAGGTGAAGGTAGTGTTACAGTTTACCTGTACACAGGTAGGTGAAGATGGTGTTACAGTTTACCTGTACACAGGTAGGTGAAGGTAGTGTTACAGTTTACCTGTACACAGGTAGGTGAAGATAGTGTTACAGTTTACCTGTACACAGGTAGGTGAAAGTAGTGTTACAGTTAAACTGTACACAGGTAGGTGAAAGTAGTGTTACAGTTTACCTGTACACAGGTAGTTGAAGGTAGTGCTACAGTTTATCTGTACACAGGTAGGTGAAGGTAGTGTTACAGTTTACCTGTACACAGGTAGGTGAAGATAGTGTTACAGTTTACCTGTACACAGGTAGGTGAAAGTAGTGTTACAGTTAAACTGTACACAGGTAGGTGAAAGTAGTGTTACAGTTTACCTGTACACAGGTAGGTGAAGGTAGTGTGAAAGTTTACCTGTACACAGGTAGGTGAAGGTAGTGTTACAGTTAAATTGTACACAGGTAGGGGAAAGTAGTGTACAGTTTACCTGTACACAGGTAGGTGAAGGTGGTGTTACAGTTTACCTGTACACAGGTAGGTGAAGGTAGTGTGAAAGTTTACCTGTACACAGGTAGGTGAAGGTAGTGTTACAGTTTACATGTACACAGGTAGGTGAAGGTAGCGTTACAGTTTACCTGTACACAGGTAGGTGAAGGTAGTGTTACAGTTCACCTGTACACAGGTAGGTGAAGGTAGCGTTACAGTTTACCTGTACACAGGTAGGTGAAGGTAGCGTTACAGTTTACATGTACACAGGTAGGTGAAGGTAGTGTTACAGTTTACCTGTATACAGGTAGGTGAAGGTGGTGTTACAGGTTACCTGTACACAGGTAGGTGAAGGTAGTGTTACTACCTTACTTTTATTGTGTCAATTCATCTTGTTTGCCTTCAACTGCTAATATATTCTATTGAACATGTAAATATTGATATATCTTAAGAAATGGATCAGAATGATTGACATTTGACTGTAACTCATAGCATATAACAAATAAGTAGTTACATAATTACATCAGAACAGCACAACAAAACGAAAGCAAACTCTCCAGTTCATGACTTGGTTTGAAAAAAAAAACGGGCAAATATAACATTTGATTTCATAACTTTCACACCGAGCCCCTCCCTCTGAGCAGGAACGAGAAAAATGAAAGCGCCTCAGCTCCAAACTTTTCGGGGAATGTTGCTTTCTGATTTTTTCACGGCGCTCGTGCGAACAAGGTCCTTTTCATCCGTCTCGTTCTGCTCAGGGAGGGTCCCATGAGAACTGGCTTTCCATTTCCTTTGGCCCACTCCAGCCGCCTCAGCAACGGAGCCCGTGTGAGTGTGTGTTGGACAGCATCTCTCATTCATGCCCTGTACTGTCACATCCTGTTGCCTGCTCCAGCAGCTGCTCCAAGAACCACCACAGATTATGGAAATTGAAAAATGAAACTACACCCAAATTATTATTATCATTATTAGGTTTTTTTTTTTTTTTTAACTCCCCCTCAAAATCTCCCTCTCGGAGCGAAGTGTTTTCACCTGGAGCTGCTGGTCGCCATCCAGGAAAATGCCACGAGAGCTGAGCGAGGGAAAAAGTAAGGGTTGTTTTGGTGCTGGAATTAAATTACAGTGCATTCCTCAAGGTTCCACTAAGCAGCCCTCGCTGAAAAACACTGCCCTGTGCTTCTATAATGCCATCAAAGAGATTTCTCCCCTCCAAACAGAGCGCAGAAAGACGGCCCTGACCAATAAACGCTGCTGTGAAGCCGTAAAGATGCCCGTAAAGAGAATGACCACTTTATTAGGTACCCCTACTTTGTGTCCACTTCACCCAGCTTCACTTCCCACATAGAGGCACTTAGCAGCTCTAGACGTCCATCAGCTTCTCTTTATAACGTTAGCGCATGTTTTACCTTTCTCACAACAGTTAGGACCCCCCTGGGACCACCGCAGAGCAGGTATATTTTGAATGTTGGGTCACTACACTGCAAAATACTGATGAGCTTTTATTTCTTTCTACAAAGTAGGAGTGTCTCATAGAGTGGACAGTGAGTGTCTGATCTACTCAGACCAGTACAATACACACTAACACACCACCATCACTAGAGCTGTGTATTGGCAAGAACCTGAAGATATGATACGTATCGTGATACAGCGGTCACGATTCAATATCAAATCAAAGGAAATTGATTGTGTAGCGCTTTTAACAACTGATGTCATCACAAAGCAGCTTTACAGGAATTTAGATAAGAAAAGTTCAACAGAGTTTAAATAAGCCTAAGAAGAAAATAACATATCATAGAAACTAGAGATGGACCGATCAGCGTTTTTGAGGCCAATTCCAATCACTGAACCATGGTTGAAAGCAAAATGAGCAAAAATAATAATAATAAATAAAATGCAACTTTTAAGTAAACATTTAATATAAATGCATAAAATATAATGTAAAAAATGTTAGAAAAATGTAATAAAAGTATATAAAATAAACATAAAATACATACAAATAAACAAATAGATAATAAAAAAAGATAATAAAAAATGTAAATACTAATAAAATATAAACTCTTTAAAAAATAAAATAAAATAAAATAAAATAAAATAAAATTAAAATTAAAATCCTAATGGAAAGATAAACTCATTTAAAACAATCACAGGCTTTCTGATGGTGACTAGAAACTAAAAGTTTAAAATGGCTCAGTGATCCCAGCGAGCTGAGCTTCAGAGTTTCCTGTAGAGAGTTCCAGCTCGCTGGTGCACTGTAGCTAAAAGCAGATTTTCCCAGTTCACTAAAAACTCTCGGTACCCGACAGGTGATCCAGCCAAATTATTTAAATATATTATTTAGGCCCTATATGTGTATGAATTTGTGACCAGTAGTTTTATATTTGGAATGATTCCTCCTTCTTCTTCTTTAATTGAAACAAACATGTGAAGCACAAATGGCACATTCTTAGTTAGTTTATGATTTGCTGTCAACTAAAGAAGAAATAAAAGAAACAAACTGTGCCAACACATTGCATCATATTGCATAAGTAGTTGCTTCAGATAAATCCTTTAATTAATTTGATTATTGACAATGCATTGACATGTGGGATAGGTGGAGGCAAGTATCTGCTTTCCATGTAAGTCAGTGAAACCCGATATGTTTCCAACCTATTTTGGAGCATTTCTTTTGGTCCATTCACCATAAAACTTTCACAAGACATAAAGATCAGCGGCCATGTTCCAATAATATAGAAAAATAAAAATCAGCAAAAATAGAGTTTGAGGCACTTGGGGACATTATATTTAAAAGCTGTGTTGCAGACAGGAAGCTTTTATTTTTTAAATATTAAACAGTATTAATAGAGTAAAAGTGCTTTTACATATGTCAGTGTGTTTATTTAACCCTTTCCAAGCTTCTCCTAAGCAACCCAGTATTATTTACAGTTCTCATCTAATACCTGCTTTGACTGCTCAGTACTTCATTAAGCTAAATCAAGATTGCTGCTGAAGAAACTGAATACATTCATACAATGTCTGGGGCGTCCAGGAGAAATCTGGAACCTAACTTTGTTCTTCAAACTGGAGCTCAAGATCTGATCCACTTCTTTCACAATAAGCTATTCATGTTACTTTGTATTGTATGTATGATTATTTACATCTGTTCTAATCAGATCTGCTGTTCTTACTGGTGAAAATATACTTACTGATTAGATAAAGACTTTTGCACAGTAGTGTATATTTAGGAAAGTCGGTGCACAGATGCTACTTCCAATACCTGATCCTCAAGTATCTGCTTATATGGAGTACCAATATCAAACCCAACCTAACCCCAAATACTCACTGGGTGCCTATGAATCCTCATTTGAACTATAGATACTATTTTGGTAGAAACAATGAAAAACATAATGGATGGCAATTAACTTCACATTTAAATGGTTTCAGAGCTACGGTATGGAAAGTCACTGTGGCGTGGTTTACCTTTCAATGCTTAAATAAACTGGATGCACTGAAATTCTCACTGCCATTCCAAATATTGGAGTAAGCCTCTTTACTCCTGCTCATCAGAAGCATGAAATAATCCCACTCTGCCAATATGTTGCTATAGGCATGCATACAAGCGTTGCTTAGATCAGTACATTTCTATGTAACTGCAAGCCGCCCAGCCACTTGTACTTCACATATACTTAGAATACTGAACATGTTGTACTGACTCTGACAAAGATAAAGAAAGGCAAAGATGGATGCATCTCCCTCCATCCTTCTCGTGTTTGTCACGCAAAGGCCTGTTAGATGACAGTGCAGCTTTGAAGCGGCAAACGGGGAGAGGCGTCACTCACCCGCCGCGCTGAAAGACAAATCACACCCACGACGGGGCAGAGGAAGAGGTGGTGGGGGGGAGGGGGAGGGGGTGGGGTTAAACACATGCCCAGAGGACCACAAGCACACAGTTATCCTGCCGACAAACACTCACTCACTGATCCATACAAACAAAGCAGAACTGCCAGCAGATGATGGTCAGATGAGACATCAGAGGAGCAACTCCGTCTGAGCACAGAAGGATACGGCCGGGTGCTGAGAGTGCTCAGGGAGGGACGCCTGTATCTAGATTAGAGACCAGGGACAGAGGCAGGACATACAACACTGGGGGATGTGGCTACGGCTAAGTTGCAGACCACACTGACCACCAAAGTTCCTGAATGAAAGAGTGGATCTCTGTCTCTTCAGTGAGTGAGTCTCTCTCCGGACCCTGTTGTTACCCTGAGAGAACTGAATCATCGTTACATGCGACGTAAACATGCTCACGCTTACCCTGCAGTGATCTGCTGAGAGAGATTTGCCAAACGTTTGTCTTTAATCAAACTTTCATGTGAATCACCATTAGCTTAGCGCTAATGTGCAAAGAGAAACCCATAGGTGTGCTAGCAATGTAAAAAAAAAATTTAATTTTCTCTGGCTCTCCTGACTTATGTCGTGGTCAAGCATCCCAGCAAGGCCCACAAGAGTGCATCTAAGTCATATACAATTCTTATACAATTCTCATATACAACTTCTTTCTGTATTTTCAGCTAGCATTTCGTTGAAACCCCCTCTGGCCAGCTCCCTGCAATTCCTATCTGAACCACTAGGTGGTAACACATACCCTTTCATTTTCGACAGACTGTCTAAAGCGGGGCGCCTCGCGAGAACAGTGTTCCTTTGCATTGCGTTGCGTCCGTCTGGCAGCTTGTGGCAGCTTGACTCATCCAGAGCGTTTATCCATTAACCGTGTCTCGTTGGAGAACCAAGACAAAGACGTTCAACACTACTAATCTGATACAGTGTTTAGAGTACACCCTCGACTGAATACAGTGAGCATCAGCAAACAGCAGAGCTAGCACGCACAGCTAGCACAAAACAGATACCCTAGAACACCGTACAGACCAGATCTGACCGGTACTAACAGAACAGCAGCAACAATTCAAGATCTACATTTAATGATTACAGATTGTCGTTTAAACTAACAGAGTCTGCATTTAATGACTGCAGTTTTTACTGTATTTATTTAATTAGCATTTTTAGTTTTAAATTAAGGGTCTAAATGTAATGATTGCAGTATTGGGGATATTTGTTTGATTTACTTTGTTTATCTACTGTTAATTTTGTTTAAAATATTATGCTGTTTCATTGGGCTCGTTAAAAACGGTAATTAACCAGTTTAGACCATGTTTTATGACTTGCTTGCGCTAATAACTACATGTAGCGCTGGCGTGGCATATAGCCCCGCCCTTGATCGGTATCAGCTATCGGCCGATCGCGTTGAAAGGTGATTGGCGATCGGAATTGGCCTCAAAAACACTGAACGGTCCATCACTAAAAAATATATATATATATATATTGTAAATTGGTATATATTGGTGTAGTGGTTAGCACAGTGGCGTAGTGGTTAGTACGGTGGTGTAGTGGTTAGTACGGTGGTGTAGTGGTTAATACGGTGGTGTAGTGGTTAGTATGGTGGTGTAGTGGTCAGTATGGTGGTGTAGTGGTTAGCATGGTGGTGTAGTGGTTAGTACGGTGGTGTAGTGGTTAGTACGGTGGTGTAGTAGTTAGTATGGTGGTGTAGTGGTTAGTACGGTGGTGTAGTGGTTAGTATGGTGGTGTAGTGGTTAGTACGGTGGTGTAGTGGTTAGTACGGTGGTGTAGTGGTCAGCACTGTCTCCTCACAGTAAGATGATCTGGGTTGGATTCCCGGTCCGGGTGGTTCTGTGTGGAGTGTGTATGTTCTCTCCGTGCTTGAGTGGGTTCCTCCAGGTACTCCGGTTTCCTCCCACAGTCCAAACACATGCATGTTAGGTTGATTGCTCACTCTAAATTACCCGTAGGTGTGAGTGCGTGAGTGAGTGTTGGCCATGCGATGGACTGGCGAGCTGTCCATGGTGTACCCTGCCTTCGCCCGATGATGCTGGGATTGGCTCCAGCCCCCCCGTGACCCCGACTAGCAGGATTAAGCGGCAAATAATGGACGGATGGATTTTAAAGTCACTTGTTTCAAAGCACAGTCCCCTGCAGTCTTATTCATGACGTCATCAACGAATAGTCAGCATCACCTGTGTCAACTATTATTGTCCCCTATAAGTCGTTTCCTATTATCACTACATCATGATCATGATCGTGGCGAGAATGGAGAGAATGCATTACCTAAAGGACAGAAATGACTCTGGAGCAAACCTTAATTTCGATTATTTATTTTGTCTAATATGTTTAACGTGTGCCGACAGCAATCCTGTTCCACAGTCGAGATCTTTCTCAGTAGTAGATCAACAATAACTATTTTCTGCACGTGTCATATAGTGCTAACCCAACCTCAACTCACCACTCCATCCTCCTCGCCCAAACCCAACACATCCAACAACTGACCATCACGCAGGACAGCATCTTGGTTCACTCACTGAGCAGAAAGTGAGGACCGGTTGTCGTTAAGCAGGTTGAGCAGGTTGAGCTTCTCTGTCATTCTCAGATGGTTTGTATTTCTCGAAAGTGTTTTAAACTACGTCTTTCATCTCTGTGTACTACCACAGCACTGTACCAAGAGAGAGCGAGAGGGTAAGAGAGAGACAGAGAGAGAGAGAGGGAGGGAGACATCGTGGAAGGCCTGTGTCAGACCTCCCAGTGTCACAGCCCACAACGGCCCACTGGGGACACAACATCAGTGGAATTACACTCCCGTCACTTCTGACACGCTCTTTAAGCGAGAGCGTAGATAAAAAGGAGACTGGCTTGCCATCGTTTTAACCCTTTAATCCTGAGGAGAAAAGCAGCTATTTCAGGCTTTTAATCTACTCTCCCGGCAATAATGTGCACTCTCATTGCTGGCATCACATTTATTTTGATACGGAAAGAACAGGGCAGACTTAACACTTCCATCTTCGTTCATTCACTCATTCATCTTCTAACCCGCATATCCATCTGGATCATGGATGGTGCTGAAGCCTATCCCAGTTCTCACTGGGTGTAAGGCAGGAAACATCCTGTCTTTACTTTCAATGTAAGTTAATGGGAAGATTTTTGATTCCAAGCTATTTTGGAGCTTTTTTTGGCCCATTTATCTTAAAAACTGTCACACAGCATACTGGATCAATAGTTCATATAGTGCAGAAAACTAAAAATACATGTTTTTCTTTAGTCTGTGAGAAAATCAATAATAGTAATCATTTCCATAGAACTCAACTTGCTCATCTATTGAAAACTAAACTATTGAAGTACCTCAACCAATAAAGGCAGCATGGAGCTTCTTTTACACAGTGATAGGAAACACGGGAGCACAATATTGGTGGCAATATATCAAAGGGGAAGAGGAAGGTTGATTTGACATTGCATTTTGTCAGTGGTCAAAAAATTTATAATGTATTCATAATGCTATGTAAACACATATATAGGTGTCACCGACAAAGCACTCAGCACGACGCTCGCAGAGCTACAGGTCACGCTGGATTTATTAACTAGATCAGCAGTGTAACAGAGCAGCAAAATACAAACAAACACAAAACAGGACTGAGCGAGAATCGTAAACCAGGAGACAGGCAGAAGTCGTAGCCAGAAAAGCAGAGAGCGAGGCAACCAAATCATCATGAGGGAGATCCAAGGGCAGAGTCGAGAAGACGGAAGAGAGATCAGAGCCAAAGAGTAGATAAACATGGGCAACCACAATCAGAAGGGGAAATGGAGAAAGAGAATAGTCAAGAAACGGAATAAGTCAAGAACCAGATTAGACAATCGAGAAGACAAGGAGAAAATGCTCAGAACTGCAACAATAGGTTGGCAAAACTTCGCAAAGTGTGAGCGTGTGTGTGAAGCTTATACGGAGTGAACTAAATGACAGTCAGCTGTGCATATTTAGAATTCAGGTGAGGCTGAGCATGGGAAAGGTGTATGATTGGCTTGAGGAGAACATGTGGGTGTGACGTCATCAGGATTTGCATTCTGGGAAATGGAGTTCAGAAGTAAGTCAGTGTCAGGAACAGTCCAATGTGTGACAATAGGACATGTTATAGCATAAATATTGCCTTATGATACAAGGCATCAATGTTCATAATTTCTCTTGCTCTTCAGTAGTCATCATTAAATGCATACCACTGTAAAAAGCAAGAGAACATGATTGTGCAATGTTAGATTCATACTAAATTATAATATTGAAATAATGTCTGTTGTTGTTTTATTGTTGAAACAACATTAAAACAACATTTATTGTTAAATGGTTGTAGAAATTGAGAAATTTTGACATTGAATCAACATAATGTCTTCAGCATTCTGACTTTTGAACTTCATTACATTTATATTAAATGTCTATGTACAGAGAGAATAAAAAAAATAAAGTTGTTCATTTTTCACCACGCATACATTTTTTGTCCTCTCCCATACAATTTAAAGCATCCCAAATGTGAGCTATGGTTTTTAAAAGGTTGAAAGACTGAGATTAAAACAACATTGCCATATCAACGTTGATTCACTTTTCAAAATCAACACCAAATCCAACGTTGACTCAACCATAACATTAACGGTGAAATGCCAGCTGGGAGGGTTCCAGCACATTTTCCGACCCATCAGAGCTGGGTCAGCACTCAACTGTTACATGTTTAGCTAACTGGTAACTGGAATAAATATAGAACCAGAACCTTAGCATAGTCATGCATGTAATTATGACTACTTAGGAGCAATTATGCATGTTTATGGCTAATATTATAAGGCAAGAGTTAATCCACATTATGCCATCGATATGCATTTAGTATAGTATTACGAATACAGGATTCATAGGAGGTGTTATTAAAATAATTGTTTGTGTTTTCTATATCAGCCATCCTTTATGTTGTGTTAAAACCTCATGAACTGATCAACAGACATGCTCCAAAGTATCTTTGAATGAGGACGAGTTTGTCTTTTCCTGTGAAGTTCCTATTTTTGAGGTGCTTGTTTTTCTATGAGCAGCAAAGCAAGATTCATTCTTTATGGAGATGAGTAGAAGCCCTGCATGTGGAGTTATGAGAGCAATATTGAAGGCAAAGAGAAAAGAAAGTGGACAGCTATGCAAACGAGAGGCAACGGCTGGTCTGTTTAAAATGTTAATCTGTCAAAATGTGACAAACCTCATATTTAAGCTTCCCACTGAAATCAGGGTTCAGAAGATTCAGAGATACGTATATGATAGTTGAAAAAAAGCCTTTAAAATGCTTTTGAAAGTTCTATGTTAAGTCAATGCTGCGGTTATGCAATGTTGTACTAGGGCTGTGTATTGGCAAGAACCTGGCGATACAATACATATTGTGATACACAATTTTCAAATCCTACTATTAAAACACACCACTGTATGAACAGGTTTGCTAATGCTTACATAAGCATTTGCGCCCTTGTGCTGCATGTTAATGTTGGAGTGTAGTTAAAAATGGATTACCATAATGCCATCTAGTGGTAAGAGATTTAAACACAATACACACTGATTCCTTTCCACCAGGAATCTGTGTATTGATACTGTGTTTCTGAGAATCGATATCACCAAACATAATATCCCGATATTCAATATTTCAATATTTTCTTACACCCCTATGTTGTACAGTGACGTGTTGTCAAGATAATAATCAGATTTAATCTTTTTAGGCCTAAAAATTATAGTAGGCCTGTGAGTGCACTTCATTCCATCTGCACACAGCTAGGACTCTAGTTATGCTTTCACTTTTTACTTTGAACAGATGAACTAGACTGTATTTTGGCATCACATCAACAAAATTACCCATGATTGCTAAGAGAGCCGATTCAGTTAGCTCAGTCTTAAATTGTCACCCCCACCGCTGCCAGCTGTCTACATTTTCAGTGCAGCTGTGTGAGTAGGACTGTTTCCATTAGTTTATAATTATCCGGTTTACACTATATTGTCATATCTGACCATCTGACCATCACATTTATATGAGCGAGTTGGACATCTCATTCCAAAACCATGAGCATTACTATTACATTGACACCTCTTTGCAGATATGCCAACCTCCACTCTTCTGGGAAGCTTTCCACATGATTTTGGATTGTGCCTGCGGGAATTTGTGGTCATTCAGTCAAAAAGGTATTGGTGAGGTCAGACAGGCCTGGATTCCAATTCATCCCAAAGAGGTCAGAGCTCTGTGAAGGCAAACCTTGTCTGTGTAGAACTGGTCTTTATCAGTCATGCTGGAACAGGGAAAGAGTTCTTCGCCAAACTGCTGGAAGCCGGAAGCAGAGAATTGTGTAAAACGTTAGCATTAACATCACCCTCCACAGGAACTTGGGGTCTGAACCCAAACCCTGAAAAACAGCCCCAGACCATCATTCCTCGAAGGCATGTGATCTTAAGCTTGTGTGCAGCTTTATAAGAAACCTTATAAAGCTTCTGACATTTAGTTCTTATGATGGTGTTTGTTCCAGAAGCAGTTTGGAACTGAAGCAACACAGGATAGGTGTTTTCTTTTTGTACTACAAGCTTCACAAGGGCTCTCCAGAGCTGAGCTGCTTCTAGATGCATCTATTATGCAATAAGATATCGCACAGGAGTCGCAGCACCACATTTAAAGGCACTGAGCTTTTCAGTACAACTCATTCTGATGGCAGTACTCATCTATGGAGGTTTCATTGCTATGTGATTGATTTCACATACCTTGTTAACAATGGGTGTGGCTAAAACTCTGAACCCAATAATTCCGAACTCGGGTGTCTGCATACTTTTGGCCATGTAGTGTAATAGTATGCTAAACTTCAAGTTGTTTTTGTCTGAGCTATCCTTCCAGACCAGCTCTATCACAGCCATTCGCATCCACAAAGGTCTAGTCTGGCTGTGCCTTAACGCGTAGGCACATGCTTCCCTCTGTTTTGTGAGTATGAGCTGGGAAAGACAGACTTCCATATGGGCACTGGCATATGGACTACCAGAGATCACTTAAAAGCGCGCCTGTCCCCCTCTGGCCCGCTTTGTTTTAGACATCTTGATATGGGTCTGTGATTTCTGGGGCAGGATTTATGGGCAGGAGGCCTCCCAGACTGCAGCAGTGGAAGAGCTTTGAAGCCCAGGCAGCTTCAGCGGCCTCAGAAGCTCCACGCTGGTGTCACAGGGTGAGCTTCAAACGGCCTGACAGCACGCGGCTTGGATAAATGGAAATGATGGAGGAAGTGGCATGGCCATCAAACGCGGGCCCGGAGAGACAGGAAGAGGGAGGGTACCAGAGAAAGGGAGAGAGAAAGTGGGTGAAGGAAAGAAAGAACAGGAAGAAAGAGAGAACGGGAGAGAGAAAGAGAGAGCACATGAGAAACGGATGTGGATGACTCCAGCAAGGCAAGTCAACCTGCTGTCGGAGTATTCACATGCACATGTTTCTGGCTGCTGGGTGATGGAGAAACCCTGCAGTACATCTAGGAAGCACCCACAGAAAATCCACACTCACTGGCATTCCAGCAACAAGGCGGAGACCCTGGTTCTAGCTGTGCAAATGGTTGTAGGGCCTAGAGATACGTTTCTTATTTAAAGTTATGGACTAATCGCAAGAGCATTTAAACACCAGTTGAACCTAGGACAGAGTTGCCAGATTGCTTATATAGTCTCCAGCCAATAAATGACCAAAACTCATCAACATGCATGAAAAAAGTGATTTTAACCACAATACAAAAAATTAGAGATGGGCCGATCAGTGTTTTTGAGGCCGATTCCGATCGCTGATCACCTTTCAGGGCGATCGGCCGATAGCTGATACTGATCGAGGGTGGGGCTATATGCCACAGCAGGGCTACATTTTATTAGCACAAGCAAGTCATGAAACATGGTGGAAACTGGTTTGTTACCATTTTTAACCAGCTCTTGTAAAACAGAATAATTTTTTTAACTAAATTAGAAGTTGGTCTATGTGGGCGTAAACCGCTTGATACAGCTCCGGAAGAGCCACATCTGAAAAGTATTTCCTACTAGGAACGGCAGAGCGTGCATCCAGGTGGAATATTAAGCAGCAGAATGAACGTCTTCTACAGCTGAGAAGTACACCCTGCGAGAGACACTGATTTTACTGATTGTACAGATGTTACAAACTGCCCATACGGTCACATATGGTAACAAACTGTCAGACGGACGATGTTTTCTTTCCGCACATGTGGTGAACGCTTAAACTGTTCTCACGAAGCCGCTGCTTTAGTCAGTCTGACGAAAATGAAACGGTATGTATTTCCCCCTAGTGGTTCAGATAGGAATTGCAGGGACCTGGCTGGAGAGGGTTTACCACAGGGCTTCTCTTTCTGGATAAAACACTAGCTGGAAATACAGAAAATAGGCTCATTGGTTTAACGCCATCGATCGGCTCTCGAGATCGGCTAAACTGGAAATATTCAAAATATGTGATCGGCCGATACCGATACATGGCCGATCGATCCTTCTATCTCTACTTCCTGGAAGATAGGCTGGAGCAAATCCCAGCGGCATTGAGGTGAAGGTGCGGCACACTTTGGACAGGTCGCCAGTCCATTGCATGGTCAACACACACTCACACCTACGGATAATATAGAGTGAGTGATCAATCTAACATGCACGTGTTTGGACTGTGGGAGGAAACTGGAGTACCCGGAGGAACCCACTCAAGCACTGGGAGAACATACACACTCCACACAGAACCACCCGAACCGGGAATCCAACATGGATCACAGCATGAAATCAATTAGTAATAAGCCAGTGGCGATACATGTTTCACTAGGTGGCACTGCTTGTCTAAACAAATGTAAACAGAAGATATGTGGTAACACTTTACTGTTTATATTGCTACACAGCACCTACATAAGCTTGTCAGAACATAAACTGACATAAACCTACATAAATGTTTATAAATGCTTATTCCAATAGACGTCATCCATCATAAAAGCTATGTTAGCTAACCTTGATCAAAACTGGCAAATGTAGCCTGTATGACAGAAGAGCTCTACTGGAATAAGTATTTATAATCATGTATGTAGTGTTGTGGGGATTGTCGAGACAAGCTTATGTAGGTGTCATGTAGCCTTATGAACAGCACCCTACAGTGAAAGGTTACCAAATGTTTTAATAAAGTAATTTTTTTTTCTTTTAGGGTATTTGTTACATGTTACATATGACATGACTTATGAGCCCAAGCAATCCGAAGGGTAAATAAATACTAATCTTATTGCGAGCACAACTATTCCTCATACACAATTTCTTAAATGTTGTAAAAATGAATAAACCCTGGGTCATTCCAGTTTACTACTGTTATAAAACTATGTACTTAGTACTGATGTTGTGAACTGGATGATCCATGTTGTGTTAGGACAACACTTACAACCATTGATGTTAATATCAAATGATAGGAATGGCTAGAGCAAAAGCCTCCTCTGACAAGAGAGACAAAACATTGTAGATCAATCAAAAATAACTGTTTGGATATTCAGATTTCAGATACATTCACATAATGTATGCTGTTAATTAATTTTATATACTTTTCTAAAAATCTGCCAATATATTAAACCAATTGACAGAGGTGCCCACACACCAAAGCACTTCCTCCCCCACCAAATCTAACCTTAAGCATCCCAATTTGGTGGGAACGTGTCCAACATTTTTTGTACATCCAGTTAAGCCATTAAGGCCATTTGTGCTCACTTAGACTTCTGGCATCACTGGGATTCAGACTTATCACCTCCAGACTTGAGAGCCTTTTATAAAACTCTTTTTTTTAAATTAAAAAGCATTAATCTACATTAAAAATGCATTTGGTCAGTGGTCTTTAAATAATCAATACAATTCAGCTGTATAGGTCTAGTCTACTCGCCTTTTAACATAAGCTTTTACAAAAAAATATTAAAGAAAGATATACATTGAACAAAGAAGCACAATGTATCAAATATAATTTTGCATCTCATTAATAAAGTCATGAAACTGTTGCAATACCAGGTTCAGTTCAGCTTTTTCAACGTTTGCCAGATTATCCCAAATATGGCTGTGTTCCATCTACAGCCCATCTTGCTTGCCGGAACTGTATCCTGTTTCTGGCTAATTCTAGTTTATTTAGATGTTTTGGCATCACAGGCATCATAGGATCAACGATAGGTTCGGAACTTGATACAGACCCGCTGTTAGACACTCCCTCACTCCTCTGACCAAATCTAATCTTAACTAGTGTATCCACTGTTACTTACTTCCAGGTGGACAATGCAGGAAGCTCCACACAGGATTTTACACTAATCCTAAAATAATCTAACCAAAATACTATAAGTATCAGGAAACCTTAAACTGATCTTCCCGGCTCTTATCATGGTCATTCTTCGCCACATAGCATAAACACCAGTTACGCATCTCATTGAAGGTTGAATAAAGAAGGCCGCTTTCCTGCTGCCCATTCCAAAACAAGAACTGACCCAAACATGAATCAACTAATGGTTGTAGTTCTCTATTATTTCCCATCTTCAAAAGAGACAGTAGGAACTGATATTACAACCACAATTAATCCTTTTAGCTCCTTTTAGGACACACTAAAATATCTAATTTGGCTAATCAGCTGGCTTACTTGCAGGCCAGCTTACCTGATTGGATAATATGTAATACATACTTACACTGTTCAGCACATGCACTTGCACAAATGCCTACATTTATATGGGATCATGTGTAGAAAGCCTATATTTTATGCTATGAAATAGAGTGTCACTCTAGAATACTTCTAAAAACAGCAACCAATTCATTAACATGCTATCCTACATTACATACTAAAACTATTAATGCTAATGTAACAGTACTGGACAAACTTCATATGGAAGAGAAAATTCACTACATCGTCATTACCAAAGAATTCTTTGTTGGGAATTAATACTGGAAAATTGGAAACCCTAAAAACCCCAATACAGTCTTGAGAACCTCAAGATTCTATCATATTTGAGGAGAAATTGAGATAACATCAATCAGCCCATCAGAAAGTTGGGTTCACCAGGTCACCTAGAGTTTGAGCTCATACCATCATGTGATTTAGATAGTAGCTTGACCCCTTTTCCTTCCCCCAACCCCCACTCCTAGAGTACTACTACAGTAGGATCATGTTTGTTCTCAATGATATGCCAGGTAGACCAAACAGTGGTCACGGATGTGGAATGTGGCTTCTTTATCTAGCTGGTGATAAAGCCAAAGACTGATCCCAGCAGTTGTTTGCACTGATGTTTGCGCTATGACACACAGCGTGGGGGCTAAGGCTCGGTAAACAGATACCTCTCCTCTTCCCCTCTAAGGAAAGAAAACCAAACCCTGGCACATGTGACGCTCTAGTGCTCTGACCTCTGCTTGCTGCTTTCTTTTGGATGAGCATAATCAGATCTGCTGTTGGAGCCAAGCTAACTGGATTAGCGTCTGCTATGGGGATGTGCACCGTGTGCTCGTCACCCACGGACTGCTCCAGCTTCGCCTTGTCTCCGCAGAAGGGGTGTCAGATTCCAGTCCTGACATACGATTCAGGGAAACTGCGAAATCTGACAGTTTTGCCAGTAATTATATTATACTGTACTACTATGACACGTAACTGCATGGACGCGATGTTAAGGACATGACAGCTCTGACATGCCGTCAGTGCTAACTATAGCAGGGTCCAGAAACAGGGAAAATATATTTCTCTGACAAAGTAACATGTTGACACGTCGTCCACTGAGAAGAAAATACCTCGTGTGGAAGCCGCGGTCAGCAGTCAATGCTGTTGTGCTTCTCAGAGGCAGCTTCTGTTACTCCAACACATTTTATTTATTTTATTATTTTTTTGAGTAATAAAACATGTTTTCTTAACTTTTAACCTCTAACAGCCTATACCTCTATGCTACATTTTACCCAGCAGTTTCCTAAATAGCCACACATTAATTCTCTTAGAACTTTATTAGGTTTAATACTGGATTGCATATTCGTGGACCCGACTTCTCACATACAGGTGATTATGGGCTACATCAGGTCAGTCCGGGAAAGAATATTCTTGGGCTTATGTCAATTTTGGAATCAAAACTTGTTGATGGTGTTTAAGTCTATTCCTAATAAGGAACATAAGCAGCTGATTAGGGGCCAACAGAGGGCCCCCTAACAACATCTGAGTTACTACTGTATCATTCTGTTGTCTAAGTTGCTTGAGTAAAGAGGAGAAAAAGCTTAAAGATAGGGTATAATTTTCTGTTTTTGTAATGTTAATGCCATTTGTTTAGGCTTATACTGGATCTTTATGAAGTTTCAGCTTTACAAAACCTAATAAACAGGTTAACTTATTGATCTCAGGATTATATACAAGTAGTGTTTGATCAAACTACTTAATCATCACCAAATAATATATATATAATTTGGACAGCTTGAGCAACAGCTAGGCAGATGGGAAGGTACAGGGCAATGCTGACCATCTCAGCTGTGTTCAGCCTGATTACAATTCATTACCGTTGGTGATTAAGCCCCTCCAAAGATGAATTAGGTGTGGCAAGCAAAGATTCAAGTAATACATACTTGATCCAACTCATGAAGTGGTTTGACCATTAGCTGCTGGGTTTGATTAGATGAGTTGGAGCATGAAATACTTGAAACTGCCCAAACAAGGAACCCCAAGACTGACCACTGTGTTATTTACCACTCAGCTATTTTGCAAAAGCATCACTGGTACCCAGGTTCTGGTTCTGGAGTGCTGCAGTGCAGCATTATTTTATTGAGGGGAGTGAACGTACTGTGCTGGACTTCAGAACATTCATGGTCATGAGTGAGTACCCCCTAATGTAAACTGCTCCTCATTGGGCAGCTACTCAAAGCATGTTATCCATTACAGACTTCTAATCACACTGACCAGCAGGCAGTTTCATATAAGATACCTCAACAGATCCAACAGTCCTACATATAGAGACTGAAGGTTCAATCACCATCCAGGGAGCACTGGCCCATCACAGTAAACCGCTCTGGATTTAAATGTCGGCTAAATGTTTTATAGTTTGTAAATACTAAATAAAAGTTTCAATGTTTACAACACTGAATCATTACTTCACTGTTTCCACATTAAAAGAACATCAGCATTAAATCATTTTAAAGTTTGCCATCTGGGCTCATAATGTTTCAGGACTGGAGTTTGAAGGCCCTCCTTCAAACGCTGCTTCTCATTTGCCCAAGTGTCCATGCCTATAGTGCAGCAGATGTCTCTGATCCACTATCCCATTAATCAGCATGACAGCCCTGGTGCCACGGCCCTTTCTCTCTTTGGCGAGGTGGGGGCCAAGACGGACCCTTTCAGGTGAAACAGTGATCCGTGAATAGCCTGCCAGTCGTTCATTCCCAGTGTCTCCAGCTTCGTTAACCCCCGCTCTTCTCCCTGCTCTATCTGGTGTATTTTGAAACCTGCAGAGAAGACTGACACAGCAGATTAGGCCATGAGCGCCCGACAAAGTGCCCATGTCTGTCATCACGCTGCACCGCTAGCCGGCTTAACGCTGCCTTTTCTCACCTGAGCTAAGAGCCCGTCATGCAGCTACTTGAAGACACCTTTGTCCATCTCAGCAGCTGACACAAATAGAAGGAGCGAAGAGATCAGATGTTTCTACTTGACCAAAGCTCTTGTCCTGAATGACCTTTCATGTGTAATGGAGTAGAGGGCAGTTCAGACTCTTGAAGTTCCAGTTTCCATTTGGAGAGGAACATGCCAGGATCTGGAGGTCATCAATTATTTGGCTTCCGAAAGGCTGGAGACACGCTGGACAGTGAAATCTTCAGCATCAGAAATGAAATGAAACCACAGTCTCTTTAGATATCTTTTCAACATTGGCTGCTTTTGTTCGTGACTCACAGTGAGAGAGGACTGAGGCAGAGCACAGGCTGGACTGAGTCACGGTGGCTCGTATAGCCTCTGCATTGTTACTGTTCAGAATTTCAGGCCCGCAGTTACCCACTATGAGACAGTACCCCTATATTTCCTCCTCCCATAGACCACCAGCGGTTGGACCACAGGGAAAGGCCTAGCAGTGCGCCAAACCTGGCCTCATAAACGCACCCACAGCTTGGCGTGGTTTCATGCTAACGCTGGCTCACTTGGGCTCCTGCAGGGTAACGAGCACCTGCTTATTATGAGCAGTCTTTGTGTCAAAAGCCCGGCTGACAGCTATCACACGCAAGCTTTCTAATCCTGTTTTGGCTCGCTTTCTTTCTCTCTCTCTTTCTTTAGCTTTCATTGACTCGCTCTCACTCTGTTTATGCAGTTCTGAGTTTCGGCCTGCTGACTTAGGTGTCATGTTCATGAGAACGTGATTTCATACACAGCAATACTAGCAATATTTTTTGGCAAAGCTATCAGGTAGCTGTTGACCATTAAGGTAACCAAATCAAACTCTATTTTCTATTTTCTATAGTAGCAGATGATTAACATACTTAACTAACTACCCATTTCACTTTCTGTCCACAAGTAACGTGTCCTCTAAGAAGCAGGACATATATTAACTGACAATGGTTGCAACATAGCATTGGCAATTATATATGTAATGCAAAATTCTCAGGCACCTAAGCTAATTGTTTAAAACCCTTTATGCGTATATAAATACACAATAAGAGTGTCTTTACCAGTAAGAACATTGGATATCATTAGAAAAGATGTAAATTAACATAAGTATAGTCCAGTGTAGCATAAATATCCTATTGTGAAAGAAGTAGATCATATCTTGAGCTCCAGTTTGAAGAACAAAGTTTAGTTCCAGATTTCTCCTGGACGCCCCAGACATTGTATGAATGTGTTCAGTTCCTTCAGCAGCAATCTTGATTTAGCTTAATGAAGTACTGAGCAGTCAAAGCAGGTATTAGATGAAAACTGTAAATAATACTGTGTTGTTTCCATAATAATAGTATTTAATACTATGCCGCCTAACCTCACATTATATATATATATATATATATATATATATATATATATATATATATATATATATATATATATATATATATATATATATATATATATACAGCCACAGACAAATGTTGTACAGACATGCCATTGTAATGTTTTAATGGGTTATGGGTGCAGCTTAACTGGCTATTTTATTGGTTTGCCAACAGAAAAAAGAATGTCATACACTAAAAACCCAACACTTAGCAATAGGGTGAGGTTTCCTGACCTGTATTTACTGTCAGATCAGTGTGTTAAGGATCCAATGGTCAAAGTTACAACGCCCAGACACGTTCACATACGTGGTGGATAAACCCATCAAAGAAAACCCAGGGCATACAAATCTCTTGGTCGTGTTCAAAACCTTAAATACTGAGATTTGTCAGACGGCTTTTATGTATTAGGGACGTACAGCTTAACTAGCGACAAGACGGTAATAGTATGATGACAAACTGAACTTGGATGACTGGGTTAGTTTTAACTCTATATCGCTGTTTAATGTGTATGTTAGAATAATCACTAAAAAACACTACTGCTATCTATTTGTATGTAAAAACTCCATTTCTAGTTATCTCATGCTGCAAGACTAATGTAGAGCTAATAAATTGAGCTGTTGGCTGTGGAGCTACCACAATATGTCTTGTGCAAACTGCATATCGTCACTGTCCAAAGAACAACAAGTATCTCCAAAATGGAAATTTTACACGAGAGGACATGAACTGTTTTCGATTTTAATGTAAGTCAATGGAACCAGATTTTTTTCAAGTTACTTTGGAGCATTTCTAGCAGCTGTTGTGTTCAAATGGACTAAAATGGACTAAAATAGAGATACATATTTTTTCTCTGGACAGCAGCAATATGTTATAATTATCTAGATCTAGTGTTTACAGCAAACTTACAGTCTTTTGAAGGCACCTATTTGCATTTTGACTCAAAGTGTGTCTTTGAGGATGCTATTCCACTTCTAGTCTGGCATCCAACAGCACAACATGGCTTTCTTTGTTATCACTCTATAGAGAACTACAAATCAGTCTATGGTTGTAAGGCTTGTGTTGTGGTATCAATGGTCTCCCTGGACAATTAAGGCGTTTTTTACACTTGGACGGTTTAAACATCTGAAGCGGACTTAGTTTGCTGTGTCATGGTTTTCTCAGACCCCCCTAAACAGCCCAAAGTAATGGAACTCAGACCATCTCTCAAGGTGGTCTCAGGTCGGATCGTTTGTGGCTTAGTTTGTGTTCAAGTTGAGTCGTGCATTCTGAAAACACGATGGCCTCATCCGGCTTTGTCTTTTGCTTTACGGACCTCAAGGTTTACTGTACGTACACAGCCACGGTTTTCCAGCACTTACACTCCACAATCACAGGTTTCTATTGGGAGTCCACCACGGCAGACGCGCAGGGTGATACAAAGTTCAGATATCTTCAGCCAAGCCTTAGAATAAGTGGTAGGAAATTTTCTTTCACCACTTGAAAGGTTGATTGTATTGGGAACGCTGCCCACTCTGTGAGTGCTGTATGGTGAGTGGTGTGAAAGGGGTCTGGATAGTTAAGGAGTGGTCTTAGATCTTGTCAATGCTAAAAAGGACCAAAGAACCAGAGAACTGAGGTTTCTTTCACATACATAGTGAACAGAAAAAGCACTGAGGTCACTTGCAGCTGGGTTCCTCTGTGGTTCTCGTTAACGGAACTGAGTCTGGCTCAATTAAATATAAGGACTATATATGACGCCCACACAAAGTGACCACCAAACACTGTGATCCCCTAAACAATGTGTTCCCTATACTAGTGCACCTGTGTCTCCTTCTAAAACTATGGGCAGTCTCTAAAACACACAGGACAGAGGTACCGCAGAGGCCGGATTAGGGACTATATTGCTAGGTCACCACTTTGGGTCAGGGTCTAAAGTCTGAGGCATCCAAAAACAAAGCCCAAGCCACCAAAGCACACACTGCAAGAGGAAACTCCAGGACTTCAGTGACCTAGGAGACCTTTTTTGCGGTGACCCACGGCACCTGTTGCAACGACCCACGGAAATGAGGACCCGAGCCAGAGCCGAGAACATAAGCTTGAAAGCCATTAAGGAGAGGCCCTCTTATCCCGTTGTGGGATCCCTGGAATTTCAGAGCTCTGAGAAAACACGTCCGTTAGACAGACGCACGGGAGGCATTGTGACGGCGAAAAGGCACGTCTTTCAGAGCTGAGCGGTCAATGCCGCTCGCCTTGGACAGCTGTAATCCTCCCTGTGTGTCTCTGAGTAATCCCACCTGTGAAGGCGAAACAAAGGGAAAGCAACAGTGCCTCCCAGCAGCGGCGCTTCAGGACTCCCACGCCCAGCCGAGCGTTTCAGGAGGCCTGCTCCTGCACGAGCGCGCACCGCTCCGACAGGGGGAAAAATGGATGGCGCTCTCTCGCTCTGTCAGAAAACACTACCCTACTCCCACCTGTGCAAACACTCCACCCAGCCAGTCACGCAGGTAGCGCGCACACAGAAGATCACACGCAACACAACTGCTGGAGCCACACCGGCCCTGAACCGTGTTGCTGAGCACTGATAAAAACCAGCAGGAGTTCAAAGCCTTGGCGCTCTCCTTTGTGTTTTAATGCCTCCTCCATAAATACCAACACTTCTCGAACGGCTGCGTCGGAGGGGCGGCGCACGAGAGCTCATTAAGCACCTTGTTTACATGAACCCGATTTTTTTTTTCCTTCTTTTCTCTCCACCCGAGATACTGTAGGGACGGCTGCCGGTGGAGGGAGCGCCTTTCAGGCAGATCGGAACTACAAAGGCAAAGTCGGGCCCATCAAAACACGAGCGGCAAGGAAGCGGGTGCTGGTTTTCATCTGCGATTGAAATATATGGGGTGGAATAGAGTGCTCGGCCTGCCAGACTCGACTTTTAAGGACTTGGTCTTAACGTACTTCGCGCGCACATGTGCTCGAACGTGAGGCCTGCCATCACGAACATCATGTTCAGATTTAATAACAGCACTATTTCCCATTGAAATGTGTCGGTTAACTAGCTCAGCATTTACAACGCCAAGGAACACACACACAGTCAGTCAGATCCTGCCAAACAATCCTTGCCATGCTCCGTAGGTAGACTTTCCTTCTTTACTTCTTTCCTTCTGATCACTTTTGGATGCCAGACCTTGGGGAAGCTTCCTCTAATAGAGATCTCGCCTCGAGCTGCGTTTTAATTACTGCTCCAGCGCATGCGGCGCGCACACACGCCTAAGACTTAAATCGACAAGTTGACAAGCACGACATGATGTTGCTAATGAAATAGGACATCATTTGAGAGGCTCACTCGGAGCGCACGACACTGAGCTTTTAACTAGAACTGTGAAACAGTGAAGGAGAAAAACCCTGAGGGACTCAAACATTCCCATATACAGGCGCAAAGATAGACTGGCAGAGAAAAAAAAAAAAAAACAAGGACAGGCTCAAGTTACATTTCCTGTTTGTGCCTTCAGGCCCCGGGACCTCTGGGCCAGGTAAACAACACTGCTCAACACAAGCTACACCAAGGGCAGGACCTTGATTCCACTGCAGTGCCATAAAGAAAAGGTACTGTACGAGTACATTTGGTCCCACAAGCAACAAAACATAAACAGTACGCGTATCTCAGAGGTGTAACTTGGTGCTCAAGCTGTGCATGTGAATGGAGTGCATTGCAGATTTGTTTAATTCCATAACTGTTTGTCTATCGTCGCTGTCCAAAGAAAAACGAGTATCTCCAAAATGACAACTTTACAAGAGAGACCAAAATCTGTCTTTACTTTATATGTAAGTCAATGGAACCAGATTTTTTTCCAAGGTATTTTAGAGCGTTTCTGTTGGTCCAGTCATCATGAGATGTTTACACAGCGTAAAGAGCAGCTCTGTTGGGTTCAAATGATGCAAAAAAATAAAAATTGATAAAATTGTTTTTTAGAGACAGCAGTGATATAAATAAGTTAAACAGGGTATATGGAGTCAAGGCAGTTGGTAAAAAAATATATATATATATAATATATAAATAAATAATAGTAACATGTTTTAAAGAAATATTTTGGGGGTAAACTTGAGGTTGCAGTACTCTGAATCAATCCTGTCCCACAATAATAAAGAACAGATAATAAAACAGCTATAGTTTGAATTAATTTTTATATATATATATATATATATATATATATATATATATATTAATGGAAAATAATGTCACCTCACCAGATTAAACTGAATCTTATATGAAATTGAAAAATAAAATAACTATTTTTATGCTTTCGTTTGTCTGAATGTTACCCTCCGACAACATTGTGCTGTTGAGGAACAGCCTATAGTAAGTAAGTAAGTAAACTTTATTTGTATAGCACTATTGTAAGACAAAGCTACAAAGCACTTCCCAATAAATAAAATAGAAAACAAAAGCATTAATAATAATAAAAATATAAATTATAATTAATAATTTAAAACACAAGCCTACTAACTATGATCACTATGAACTATGAACACTTAGAAATGCTAGAGAATAAAATGTATAGGATTTAATGCATTACAACACATTTCAGCTTCAACTTTATATCAACAATCCAGCAACTCAAACTACCATAACCCTCTTCAGAACAAGAGAGTGAGTCACATTTAATTGCTTGTTTTCAGTTAAAAAGCGCTGTTAAAGACTATATAGTGCAACAGTCTAAACCTTATCATATTTATGTATGATATATTGTTGATATTGTTGACAAAACTTACTTATTATTGACTGCTATGCTTTTTTATGTGTTTAAGACACACAATACTGAAAAAATAGTGGGAATTGTGGAGTTATGGTGTATCTCAGGACAAAAATTGCTTTTTGAGAGTTACTGCATTACATGTAATAAATCATCTGATAAAGCACATTAAACAATTAAGAATTGAACTTGACTAGGCTATTATTGTGAATCTGTTATTTTCCGGGTTGATAAGGAGATTAGTCAGATTTTGGTTTTCATATTCAAAAAAGTCTGTACTTGTGCTACATCCAGTCAGAGACAGGCCATTTTCACACTTACAGTATACCGATCACTTTTCCAGGCACTTAGTTGGCACTAGCTTCACCCACGTGCTGCTTTAAATAATTTTCTATGGATACAAATACGCGATGGTGTTTTACCGTGCAGGAACACCTGCAAACATGGATCCTGTGAGACAATTTCAGCCCTGTCAACCTGCACAAGACATGGTTTTTGTGATGTTCTCCATAAAATCGTCAAAGCTGTCATGCTGCAAAAGGAATCAATCATGCAACCCCACGCATGGCGCCGGGAGTGGACAGTGCACAGCAGATCACACAGAGTTAGGTGGAAGAGACCCCCAGACCACTGGTTCCTGGAGGAGAGGCATGAAAACAGCTTTCACACTTGACCAAACATATCAAACTTTCCAAGCAAGCACCATCTCTAGAAACTTTATCATGGTACTACTGCATCAGCAACATTGCTGGTCTATTTTGCTGTAGGATTTAACCTCTGTGGACGATGCATGGACAGCAGCGAAGCCCATTCAACCCATTCTGCCGGCATCAGTCCATTTATGCTGGAGTGTTTTATTGTGAACTACTTTAGAAACAAGGCAGCCAATCACACAGTAAAGACAGCTAGTGCAGCCTGGAGCTGGACCCCAGTGTTATTCCTCTACTGCAGTGGCAGATCACAGAGCCTGCCCGGCTCCAGTGGAGCAGCTCCATTATCACGCCTTTGATAAGCACCGCTGCCTGCAGAGCCCCATTATCTGCCTAATGAACCAGAGGAGGCTGGCACCTGCAGAGAACAGAGACGGGCCAAGCGGAGGGGAGCGCTCCAGCACCCCAGGCTCGCGAGCGCCGGACCCACGTCCTTCGGAAATCAGGAGGAGCTTAAAATCCGCAAATGGACTGACATTAGCTCAGTTAATTATCAGCCGAGCTGGCCTGTTTATGTCTGAAGGCCCAAGCAAAGAGCTATTTAACTCCAATAAACCTGTGTATGCCGTTAAGGGCTGTATGAAAGAGAGGAGCTGCAGGGGCTGAGCTGCCTTGTTTACAACGCCTGGACCTGATTTGTTGCCGTGGCCTTTGCCGATAAATCTGTCCATGATATTTTGCCATCTCTGATTTACCTCAAAATCCTTGAAAGACCGTGACACATGTCTTTGATGCTCCGCAAACATTTGGAAACGAGTGCGACTGTGTAAGGAAACACACTGTTTCTGTTAGAGCTTTGTAGCTGCTGGAGTATGTAAATCGGAGAGTGGCATTCATTAGCTCTGGGAATGGCCCTCGTTCAGCGGGATCTGAGCAGGTTGGGTGGACGGCAGACCCTGCGGGACCTGGAGGCCAGGCTCGGGGCTGCGAGAAGCTTTCACGTGTTACTGTCCTGAAAAAAAAGAGTGCAAAAAGTGCAAGCTCCATAGGTAGAAGCAGGAACCAGCGCGAAACAGGAAATAGCTGACCGCATGCGGGCGGGCGAGAGGTGAAAACATTCCTCGGAACTGCCTGTGCAGGGACTTTATCTGAGCTGGCTGGCATGTGTGAGCACGTGCTTGTGTATGGAGGAGATAGATGGAGTGTGTCTGGAGCCCATATTCATCCGACTCATTGGCGCGAGGACTGAGTCGGGATGAATGAGGATTACCGAGAGTTTCACTCTGATTACTATGGGCATTTTGAGAAGCTAATAGAGCTCAGAATTCCAGAAAGGTGATGAAAGAAAAGTGATGAACAAGCATTATGTCACACTAACCATGCTCAACATGCCTTTATCTGAGCAATAAGTGTATGTTCATCAGTAAGAACAGCAGATATGATTAGAACAGATGTAAATAATCATACATACAATACAAAGTAACATGAATATCTTATTGTGAGAGAAGTAGATCATATCTTGAGCTCCAGTTTGAAGAACAAAGTTAGGTTCCAGATTTCTCCTGGAAGCCCCAAACTTTGTATAAACGTATTCAGCTCCTTCAGCAGCAATCTTGATTTAGCTTAATGAAGTACTGAGCAGTCAAAGCAGGTATTAGATGAGAACTGTAAATAATACTAGGTTGTTTATAGAAGGAGAAGCTTGGAAAGGGTTAATACTAGTATTAATACTGTTTGAATATTTAGAATAAAGTGTTTTGCTGAGGAAATAAAAGTTTCCTGTCTGGAAAAATAACTTTTTAAATATAATAAGTGCTTAAAGGTTTTGTGCAGTACTGTATATATTTAACAAACAAATTCAACATTGGGAGTGTCCACAGACTTTGGTTCTTTTCATGAGACTGCACGAATATTTTTCAAGGTCTCCAAAGTTCAGTCTTAGAAGTTGGTTGCATATTTTCAGCTTTTTTGCAAAAATTCCAATGACAAGCACTTCAGT
The DNA here is from genome assembly GCA_021613375.1 of Megaleporinus macrocephalus. Taxonomy (NCBI): domain Eukaryota; kingdom Metazoa; phylum Chordata; class Actinopteri; order Characiformes; family Anostomidae; genus Megaleporinus; species Megaleporinus macrocephalus. The sequence continues at coordinate 40,207,050 of CM038713.1, forward strand.
TCATTAGCTTTTCTCAGTAATGGCTTCCAGACAGCTATATATTGTTGCTGTCTTAAGGAAAAACAAGTATCTACAGAAGTGTCTGGCAGCTTTACGGAAGAGGGCATAAACGTTCTTTAAAGTTAATGTATAGAGATTGTTTTTCAAACTATTTTGGATAATTTCTATTGGTCCATTCATGATTCATTCCATTTTCATTTGTCAGTATGTTTTCAGATCCATATCCCTGAGTTGTCTTCTCATTGTGGAAAGTTGGACAGAAGCATTTGCCATTTCATACAGGAGTGGAGTCTGATTTTCTCCTCTCTCTGAAAGATGAAAAGTACTGTCTACTTGATGGATAAGGTTTTGTGGACTACCTTCTTTTTACTTATATATATATATATATATATATATATATATATATATATATATATATATATATATATATATATATATATATATATATATATATATACACACTACCGCGCCTAAGTTTAGGATCACTTTAGAATTTCATTTCATGCAATTTTCATGCAATTCACAAACAATATTGTCCATTTCACAATGAATGTAAGTGTATCAGATGATTTTTAAAAAATAAAAATGTTTGTATTAAAGTCTATTTTTGTATAGAGACTTATAGTCCTATTATCAGCAATTCTCAGTCCTCTGTCTAAATCTCCTGGTACGGCCGCCAATCCCAGTTAAGAATGTTATTGGGCTAATTGGTTGTTAGGACACTCTTGCTCAATTGTGATGCACAGCTGAAAAACATTCTACTAATAAGTGAGTATAAAAGGGAGAACAACATTCTAGGTTAGTTTAGTATCTGAAGCATCAGCAGTTGATGGCTTGCTGACCGGCTCAAAATGACCAGAAAGAAACAACTTTCTTTAGAGACCCGTCAGTCCATTGTTCTGTTAAGGAAGGAAGATACTCCATTGAAAACAAGAACATTTCACTGTGATCCCAAACTTTTGAGCGGTAGTGTGTATATATATATATATATATATATATATATATATATATATATATATATATATATATATATATAAATAAGCCATTTTAACTGAATTTCAAATAAATTTTCATGTCCAAAGAAAAAAAAACAAATATCTCAAAAATAGTTCAATTTACAGGAAAAAGCAAAAACTTTCTTTACTTTGAATGTAAGAAGATACTATTTCAATCAGTTATGACAGTAATGAAATGATGGGTGGTCTCTGTCTTTTTCACGATCTTACATATCTCTGAAACTAGTGACTCTTAGACCCCATAATAAACCCAGTCCGGAACTAACTGAGGCTCAGTCTGTCGTCCTCACACGGCTCCTTCTTTCCAGACAAAATATCAACTCTTTCATGTCAACAAAAAACACTGTACATAAACATGTGGCTCACTCTTAAACAGTGCACCCTGTATTCACAACTAACTCTCATTCATGCTGACCCTCGGCCCTCGTTCATCTCCACTCTGTATTTACCAACAAACACGCTCATCCAGACTGTATGGCCCCTCATTAAACTATCCGGCTAAACACCAGCGAAGCCGTGGGCTCCCGGCATTCCAGTCGAGACTGCAAGCAGGAAAACGGAAGAGAACAATCCAAGGACAACAAAGGTTGTGTACGCTTCCCTCCTCCCACCAAAGCGCGTCCCCCATAGACGCTTTTAGACGTGGGAGAGGCTCAGTCAGCGGATGGAGTGATAACTACAGAGGACAATAGAATGTTTACTTCAGCCGAGGTAAATTTCAGTCCGCATTCTTATCAGTTCACTGACCGTCATTACACCTTACCTGAGCAAACGTTATTTAAGTTAACCATCTCAGGGCCATTGTATAGAACCTCATAATGCTGAGGGGTCTCAATGGGAAAACAAACAGTGGGTCTAGGGCTGTTGTTACATAATAGCCCAATCGCAATTACTTGGAATGCTCACAGTTACTTAAGTAACTTTTCACATGTGTTAAACTTGTGCACCAGACAGAGTGTTAAGTGGTTGTGCTGAGCATATAAACTGAAATAAAAGAAAGCAGTAAAATGCATCATGCTGACCTGTTTAGAGGCCAGCGCTGCGTCATGTTGGTGTATTAGTGCGTAGCTACAATAGTCTAGTGTATCACTTTGAATAATACAGTAGCTAATACTTATTGTACAGTCAACCATAGCCAGCTTGCACAAAAGCTAATGACTCAATGTGGCCACATCTTGCATGTACTTCAATAGGTGTGTGCAATGGACTAATTATTAATCATTAATCATCAATCAGTTGAGAGCTACAATTTCATGATTGTAACAGGCCTTGTTTAGTCCAGTGCTCTAGCAAAAGTTCTTTAGGGCAGTCTATGGCACCACAAGCACATTAGTTCCAAACCCTTAAAAATAAAGGTTCCAAAAAGGCTCTTGGCTCGTATAAAGAGTTCTAGGAAACACCTATAAGGTGAGGTGTTTCACACATTATCTTCCATTGAAATTCAATGACAAATAAAGAAATAAATAAATGTTCTACCTATAACTGGGCAAAAGAATGTTAAGCTAGGCCTAATACCACATATTACTCAAAAAACCATTACAGGACTGAAGGAAAAAATATTAATGTAGACGTCAAAGATTCATCAACAGAAAGCTACTGTTTATTACTCTATAGCAGTGGTAACCAACCCTTCTGCTGGAGATCTGGTTTTCTCTGAATTGAGTTCCAAGCTACTCCACCTTACCCACTAGTACTGATGGATCTGATACAGCCAGTGCGGTACTACTAAAGATGTAGCTGAAGCAGCTGTGGTAGAAGAACTCCACAGGTCTCCAGGACCAGAATTAGTGATCACTGCTCCTCAGAGAACATAGTCATGATAAATAACAGCATTTACAAGATCCGAACATGGTTTGGGGAAACACATGTAAATACCCTTTAAAAACAAGTAGTCAAACTGATTCTGGATCCATCATGAACTTTAACTAGCACTATGGCATCTGATCCAACCAATCAAGGAGCTCAGAAGATGTCAATTATATGGTACAATGAACTACACAGAATCTACAGAACCACGGTCAATGACCACAGGTCTTCGGAAAACACATTCATTAGTAATAACATCCTTGACAAGACTAACAAGGGTCAAAAATAGCTTTTGAGCAGGCCGTCAGTCCTGGTACTGAAGATCTCCTTTCCTCCAGGGTCTAGTTCCTAACAAGAACTTAATCCAGCAAATCTGATGCCGTCGATCAAAGATTCCTGAAGAACTGAATTAGCAGGAACAGGTGTGGTAGAATGTGGTTGGAACTAGACTACCAAAGGAAGATGGATCTCCAGAACAGTGGTTGGTGACAAATGGTCTATGGCATTGCTCCAAATAACCTATTTTGAAGAACCTGTTGAGGATGTTATTTATGGGGAATATGTTCTCTGGAAAACACTATAAATCGAAGCTGACTGACAACATTGAAAATGGTGTATTTCTGCACCTACTGTGCTTTTATCTGTTAAAGTCATTGTTTCATTTCCTGTAAGTGCCTGTGAAGTGGACCGCAGGTTCTCAGCAGGGTGATAATGAAGAAAGAGGGAGCAGAGCCATTCCCATGGACATAAAGTCCAAGCCCTGCCGTCATATATATATATATATATATATATATATATATATATATATATATATATATATATATATATATATATATATATATATATATATATGCTCTCCAAAATAGCAGTTTTACAGGAGAGGACCTTTACAGAAGAGCAGCCTTTACTTGCAATGTAAGTCAATGGAACCAGAATTTTAACCACCAATCAGCCATAACATTTAAACCACCTCTTTGTATATACACACACTGTCCATTATATCAGCTCCACTGACCATATAGAAGCCACACTTACAGACTGTAGTTCATCTGATTCTCTGTATACTTTGTTACCCTGTTCTTTAATGACCCCCACAGGACCACCACAGAGCAGGTACTATTAGGGAGGTGGATCATTCTCACCACTGCAGTGACAAGGACATGGTGGCAGTGTGTTAGTGTGTGTTGTGCTGGTGTGAGTGGACCAGACACAGCAGTGCTGCTGCTGGAGTGTTTAAACACCTCAGTGTCTCTGCTGGACTGAGAATAGTCCACCAACCAGCAACATCCAGCCAACATTGTCCTGTGGACAGCGTCCTGTGACCACTGATGAAAGACTAGAGGAACACAAACTGTGCAGCGACAGATGAGTTTACATCTACAAGGTGGACCAGCAAAGTAGGAGTGTCTAACAGAGTGGACAGTGAGTGGACACAGTGTTTACTTGTAACACTTGTAACAGTACAACACACACTAACACACCACCACCTCATCAGTGTCAATACAGTGCTGAGAATGATCTGCCACCCAATTAATACCTGCTGAATGGTGGCCCTTGGTATATATATATATATATATATATATATATATATATATATATATATATATATATATATATATATATATATATATATATATATATATATATATATTCATTTATCTAGCAGGGGCCACGAACCTATGTACCTCCAAAACTATGGCCCCAGTTCCAAAAACATAGGCTGACTGTCGGCTAGAAGACCGCCCAGCGCAGATACACTTGCTTCAGTAAGGCCAGCTCCCTGTCCGCCCCTGTCCGGCTCTAAACCGAACGCACTCGCGGGCACCTCCTGCGACTCAGTCCACAAACAAATTGAGATCTTAAAGAGGCTTTTGTGAAGTCTGACCTCAGTGCAAACGTAACGACTGACTCGGAGGCCAAGAACAGTCTGCGGAATTGCTAGAAGACATTCCTCCACATTAGACTTCTGATGGAGGAGGGAGCTTCTGGGTGACAGTGGGTGAGTTTTTTTTTAGTAAGTAAAAACAACCATAAAAAAACAGAGACACTGAAAGCCAAACCATTTTAATAGCCTGAAGCACACTTTCCTATTAGAGAACGGCGGATTTCGTGAGTAAGTGCATCACAGAACCCACATGTGTGCAAACATTCCCTCCTTCCAACAGCTTTCCGAAATCAGCCACTTATTTATTTTACATTTCTTCTCCACTGAGCGTCCATTCAGGCTGTCCATTAACAACATCTTCTGCTTTAGAAATGAAGACACGTGCTTTGACTTAAGCTACCACGTTAAAGCTTCTATTACTGTAGATCTAAAGGAAATTAATGGTCCTGGATTGGCTCCATGACTGGAATCTGAACCAATTTCCATTCCAGTTTCAGTACAATCCAGAATCCAGTTGTTGTTAGAACCAATTAGAGTCATTGGAGCTCTCACTTGTATTAATGTAGGTAAAACTTTCAGGTCACACATACATTATTAGTCCAGCAGAGATCACATGATAGCTTACCTCTAGCTTCACATGACAACATCATCATCATCATCATGAGTATCCCGGTGAGAATCGAGAGGCGTTCTCTCTCAGGAGTCATTCTAATGGAGCTGTGTAGGAGCACTGCAGAGAGGAGAGTGAGCTGACCAGCTGCTGCACATCTGCAGGAGTTTCACACGCGCACGGAGTTACAGCAACTTCACCGTGGAGCGAAACACTGACCGGCCTGAGCGGCTCAACACGCGAGAGCCAATCAGAAGAGAGTAGAAAATACGAGAGCGCTCCACCTGTTGGCTGAACCTGGAACTGCAGCTCTCTACTGCACTGAGGTTATGAACTTCTGCTGCTTTTGTATGAGGGCTACTGAGACTCGAGCCAATTAAAGTAATTAATTAAAAAAACTAATTAACGTTAGTGTATTTTTTTGTCATTACATACTCAGTCAAACTGTTTTTGTTACTAGTTCTATTAAAATTATAATTAAACATAATTATGTAAGGGACCTTGTTTAGGCGCAGCCACTCAAAGAAACCAAACAAGTAGAGTTTTATTAACAACTGTTAATAGATCACAATTATTTAATTCATTATTTATTTTATTTATTATGTATTTTTTATCTTTATTACAGGTTAATCACCACCATCATCATTAGTTTCATCTTTATCACTTTTTTAGATATTGTTAGACAGAAACAGTATCATCATCATCATCTTCATCACCATCATCAACCTCTTTCATATATTTTTGGAAGCAAATACAAATATCAAGATTGTGTTCATCATCATCATCATCATCATCATCATTATCATCATTATCATAATCAAACTCCTTTAAATATTGTTAGAGTTAAATAGTATCCTCATTGTCTGTATCATCATTAACAATGTCATCCTCATCATCTTCATCATCAAGCTCTATTATGTATTTTTAGAGTTTAATGGTATCTTCATCACAGGTGTCTTAATCACCATTGTCATCATTATCATCATCGTCACTGTAATGGCCACCATCAACATTGTCAGTTTCATCTTCATCACTAGCATCATCTTCATCACTACCATCAATGACTTCGGTGCACATTGTACTCTCATCATCATCTTCAACAGTACTGTCATCATCATCATCATCATCATTACTGACGTTGTCATCTTCACCATCAACAAAAACGTCATTAACTTCATCACCATCATCATCAAACTATTTGATATATTTATGGAAGCAAATTATTAACATTGCGATCATCATCATCTGCATTATCATCTTCATCATCTTCTTCATCACCAGCATTACTACCAAGCTATTTAATACATTTCTGTAATGAAATTCCATCATCATCATCATCATCATCATCATCATCAACATCATTATCATCATCATCAATGTCATTATCATCATCATCATCATCATCATCATGCAGTTGTCATCATCATCACCATCATCATCATCATCATCATCATCATCATCATCATCATGCAGTTGTCATCATCATCATCACCATCATGCAGTTGTCATCATCATCACCATCATGCAGTTGTCATCATCATCATCATCATCATCATCATCATCATCATCGTCATCATCATCATCATCACCATCACCATCATGCAGTTGTCATCATCATCAACATAATCACCATCATCATCATCATCATCATCATCATGTAGTTGTCATCATCATCATCATCATCATCATCATCATCACCATCATCATCACCATCATGCAGTTGTCATCATCATTATCATCATCATCATCATCATCATCATCATCATCATCATGTAGTTGTCATCATCATCATCATCATCATCATCACCATCATCATCATCACCATCATGCAGTTGTCATCATCATTATCATCATCATCATCATCATCATCATCATCATTATCATCATCATCATCAACATCATGCAGTTGTCATCATCATTATCATCATCATCATCATGCAGTTCATCATTCTCATCATCATCATCATCATCATCATTATCATCATCATCATTATCATCATCATCATCATCATCACCATCATGGAGTTGTCATCATCATCATCATCATCATCATCATCATCACCATCATGCTGTTGTCATCATCATCATCATCATCAACAACATCGCCATCCATTGTCTTCTTCATCATATATATATATATATATATATATATCCTTACCATCCTTAACAATATCATCTTCATCATCAAGCTCTATGATATATATTTTAGAGTTAAATGATATCCCCATCATCTTCATTATCACCATAAACACCATAATAACCTATTACCTTTATTATTGTCAAAGTCAATAATATCACTTTTAAGCTCTTTTAAATGTTTTTAAAAATTAAACAGTATCATTATCATCTTTATCATCACTGCAGTCATCATCATCATGAAGCTCTTAAAAAAAAGTTGTGTATCATTTATATGCAGTTACAACAGATTGATGCCAACCTAATAAGTCATATTCAAAAACAAACAAAAAAACTCTCAAATGTTCTATAAAAGAAAGAAAAGTCCTTTCTTCTTTAACCTTTGTAGAGCAACCTTTCAGAAGAGATCAAAAAAGTTCCTCTTCCTTCACCAGCAAATCTAACGCAATTTTAAAACTCTCAAAAAGAAGCAAATAAAAGAAATGATTTTAAACACAGCGTCAAGAAGCTGCTGCAGTGCTCTAGGTTTAATGGGTGTGGTCAGGTGGTAAATCACTACTGGACACCGCTGGGAATCATTTCAGAATAAACCAACATCAATAAAAGCACGTGATCTGTTTTAAACCCACTCACGGCAAATGAATCAGGTGAATCATTTTCAGCTGCACCTGAAACTCACCTAAATATCTGACGCCCAATTGAATCACTGAGTCATTTATTTGCTAGGAAACTCCATTTGCTATTACAGCCGCATATGGAACTTGATTCAAGTGAGCAATAAACTCATATGAGGTGACTGATGTGTTGTGTCTGGAGGCGAACTTATGAGAAAGATTCGGAAGCGGCTTGGAAACTATTCTAAAGTGCGATGCCCTAAAACGAAGGATCGTGCTCGGCTCTGCCTCTAGATGGAGCTGTAAGTCTGTGAATGGAGGCGGTGCTGTGAAGCCTGCTGAGCTGGAAGTACAAAACACATCATTTAGAGCTGCTTGTCATGCTGCATTACTGAGCACAGCGTTCACAGGGGTTTGCAAATTTATATATATATACAGCATCACCACCTACTTTTTTTTTTTTTGGCTCCGCACATTAACAAATGTCCATCTGAATCACACAAAGAGAAGGAAATCTGAGGAGGCTAACACCCACTCTTATTAATTAAGGCAGACGTGAACTCTTCCCAACTGGCTCACTTTGCATTATTAATATTCCGGGGATTTCTGTCGTCTCTCATCCGCGGACCATCACCGCATGTGGCGGACAAGCTGCTCCCGCTAATAATGAAGTTTGCGGATGTGTCTGTTTCTCTGTGCTGCTGTTGTTGTTGTAGTTGTTGCAGCTGCTAGATTTTTACAGCTCCATCTCTCCACCCTTCCATCATCTCTGAATTCAACCACACTCTCAACCCCCCCCCACCACCACCACCACCACCAACACCCCCACCACCACCACCAACCAACCATCCGAACTCCTCGCTAATCTGCGTGAGTTACGATCGTCTCCGCTTCCCTTTTCTTGGAGCCGCCGCAATGCTAAGCGACTGTGACTCCTCCAGGGAGGCAGAATGAAATTCCTCTTCATGGCGAGGCCCCCGCCGGGGCCAGGGTCTCATCTCTCTCCCTCCCACTCCATCGCCCCCCTGTGGGCTCCCAGAGCCATTTGGCGCAGGATGAGAAACCCCGTTTGCCCCCGCCTCCGCCCACGCGGCCCCCTTCAGGGCGCGCCGCTTTGGCCCGGTTCAGATACAGAAGGATGCCGATGTCCTCGGAGCACGCCTACTCGGCCGCTCAATGGTGGGAGGTGATTTTGGAGCGTCTCGCGGGCGAATGAGCAGCTCCCTCGCTCCTTCTGATCTCCTCTCTCGCGTTCTGCTGCATCCCGTACCCAAAATGCTGCCCCCGAGTTTGAAAGTTGGGGAAGCAGGATCTGCGAGTGTTGTCTCCGAGTTAAATGTGGGGCAGAGCTGTTTGCTTGCTCAGCCTTGAACATACGACTAATCCGAGAACGTTCACTAGCTCTTAGAATCCGACGTCCACAGCTTGCATAGCTGTCTTCTAGGCTACAGAACTTTAGAATGGACCTGACTAGCCAGCAACGCCATTGATAATCATCACCATCCTCATGACCATCATTAGTTTCATCATGATGAAGCTCTTCTATAGATTTTTGGAAGCAAATACGATGATCAACATTCAGTTCATCCTCATTATCATCATCATCCTCACCATCATCTTCACCATCAGCATAATTGTCATCATTAATATCCTTATGACCATCATTATCTTCATCATCAAGCTCTTTTATATATTATCAGAAAATATGATTATCAACATTCAGTTCATCATTGTTATCATCATCATCACCATCCTCATGTCCATCATTAGTTTCATCAAGATGAAGCTCTTTTATAGATTTTGGAAGCAAATATGATGATCAACATTCAGTTCATTTTCATTATCATCATTATCATCATCACCATCATCTTCACCATCAGCATAATCGTCATCACTAATATCCTTATGACCATCATTATCTTCATCATCAAGCTCTTTTATATATTTACGATCCTCATTGTGTTCAACAGCATTGTTATCATCTTTATCATCCTCACCACCATCATTATCCTCATTATCATCAAGCTCTTTTATATATTATCAGAAAATGTGATTATCAACATTCAGTTCATCATTGTTATCATCATCATCACCATCCTCATGTCCATCATTAGTTTCATCAAGATGAAGCTCTTTTATAGATTTTGGAAGCAAATATGATGATCAACATTCAGTTCATGTTCATTATCATCATTATCATCATCACCATCATCTTCACCATCATCATAATCATCATCATCCCCATGACCATCATTATCTTCACCATCATTATAATCGTCATCATTATTATCCTTATGACCATCATTATCTTCACCATCAAGCTCTTTTATATATTTACGATCCTCATTTTGTTCAACAGCATTGTTATCATCTTTATCATCCTCACCACCATCATTATCCTCATTATCATCAAGCTCTTTTATATATTATCAGAAAATATGATTATCAACATTTAATTCATCCTCGTTATCATCATCATATTCATCATCATCACCATCCTCATGACCATCATTAGTTTCATCATGATCAAGCTCTTTTATATTTTGGAAGCAAATATGATGATCAATATTCAGTTCATCCCCATTATCATCATCATCCTCATGACAATCATTATCTTCATCATCATCATCATCTTCATCCTCGTGACAATCATTATCTTCATCATCAAGTTCTTTTATATATTTACGATCATTGTGTTCAACATTATTGTCATCATCTTCATCCTCCTCACCACCATCATTATCCTCATTATCATCAAGTTTTTTATCTATTATCAGAAAATATGATTATCAACATTCAGTTCATCCTTGTTATCATCATCATCATCATCATATTCATCATCATCATATTCATCATCATCACCATCCTCATGACCATCATTAGTTTCATCGTGATCAATCGCTTTTATATATTTTGGGACTAAATATGATAATCGACATTCAGTTCATCCTCATTATCATCGTCTTCATCATGACCACCACTATCTTCACCATCACCATCATCATCATCATTAGCATCTTTATTACCATCATTATCCTCATTAACATCAAGCTCTTTTATATATTATTAACAAATATGATTATCAATATTCAGTTCATCCTTGTTATCATCATCATCATCATCATAATCATCATATTCATCCTCATCATCCTCATGACCATCGTTTTTCATCATCATCAAGCTCTTTTATATGTTGTTGGGAACAAATGAAATCATTATTATTATTATTATTATTATTATTATTATTATTATTATTATTATTATTATTATTATTATTATTATTATTATTATTATTATTATTGTGTTCTTCATCACCATCACCATCACATTGATCATCATAATCCTCATCACATTCATTGGAAGTAAACACAATCGTTATTATTGTGTGGTCATCATCATAACCATCCTCATCCCCATCAGTATCTTCATCATCATAATTATCATAATCATCATCAACCTCTTTTATATATCGTCAGCAAACAGGATTATCAACATTCAGTTCATCCTCGTTATCATCATCATATTCATCATCATCATCCTCATGACCATCATTCTCTTCATCATCATCAAGCTCTTTTATTTTTTGTTGGGAGCAAATAAAATCAGTATTATTATTATTGTATTATTGTGTTCTTCATCATCATTACCATCATAATGAGCATCATCATCCTCATCACGTTTATTATCATCATCATCACTATCATCTTTTTTTTATATTTTTGGAAGTAAAAACACAATCATTATTATTGTGTGGTCATCATCATAACCATCCTCATCCCGATCAGTATCTTCATCATCATAATCATCATAATCATCATCATCAACCTCTATTATATATTTAGTTAAATATTACAATCTTCTTCAATGCTATAACCATCATAAACAAAAGTATTAAATAACTTAATTTAGGAAGAAGGACCATGCCCAAACTCCTTCACACTCTATATAAACCAATCATCTGCCCTCACCTGTGTGATTAACACACTTGAACACTTAGCAGACATTCACCTCACTGACCAAAGTGATTTTACCCACCGCTGACCACCCACCAGCCAACAATCCAACTCCAAATACCACCCAAAATCAACTCGTTACTATTCCACTGACCCTCTGCTTCAAAAACAGCCCGTCGCTTGTAAAACCTGTGACACTTGTTTTCAAGACCTGTACAGTCAATAAATAAGAGGACTTTTGCTGGCACTAGCTATCTGGGTTGCCCAGGTTCTCTGCCCGGTCTTTGGTGTAGGCCCTGTCCTCAGTCCAAGTCTCGGAGCGTTGAGATCTCCACATATCATGACATTTTAAAGACAGGTGCAGTCCAGCGATTGGTCGGGAGTAGGGAATAAATGAATGACACAGCATTACAGTCTACCTGGCAGAACTTTCACTAAAGCTTCCATTTATTCAGCAGCCACACTGTAGACTAAAAATATCCTCATAAAAATATGTTTTTGATGCTTTTAACTGGACATTACTCACAATTACCCTCTACTTGTCATTCTGCTGCAGCAGGGCGACATAAACAGACATTTTTAAAGAAAGAAAAACAAGCATAAACACAATAAAGGGTATTATTTTTAGGGCACCTATCTTGTTTTCAACCAAAACCACTCAAATGCTAATAACGTTGTACTCACAACCTTTTAGTAAGCAGGTAAGTAGAAACTTCTGAGGAAGAGCTAAAGGTAGCAGAAGCCCTCATTGGTAAAAATGTCTTTTATCACATCTTTCTAGCTCATCTTGTCTTGTCCATCCTACTTTGTCATTTTTGATGTGCTATTTAGCAAGAGAGAGAGAGAGAGTGAGAGAGAGAGAGAGAGAGAGAGAGAGAGAGATATTCAGAGAAAGCAAGAGAGAGATACAGTCAGAGAAAGCAAGAGAGAGAGATACAGTCAGAGAAAGCAGGAAAGAGAGATACATTAAGAGAAAACGAAAGAATAAGAGATACAGTCAAAGAAAGCAAGAGAGAGAGATACATTCAGAGAAAGCAAGAGAGAGAGATACATTAAGAGAAAACGAAAGAGAGATACATTCAGAGAAAGCAAGAGAGAGATACATTCAGAGAAAGCAAGAGAGAGAGATACAGTCAGAGAAAGCAAGAGAGAGATATACATTAAGAGAAAGCAAGAGAGAGAGATACATTAAGAGAAAATGAAAGAAAGAGAGATACATTCAGAGAAAGCAAGAGAGAGATACATTCAGAGAAAGCAAGAGAAGATGAAAGAAAGAGAGATACAGTCAGAGAAAGCAAGAGAGAGAGAGATACAATCAGAGAAAGCAAGAAAGAAAGATACATTCAGAGAAACCAAGAGAGAGATACATTCAGAGAAAGCAAGAGAGAGAGATACATTAAGAGAAAACGAAAGAAAGACAGATACAGTCAGAGAAAGCAAGAGAGAGATATATTCAGAGAAAGCAAGAGAGAGAGATACATTAAGAGAAAACGAAAGAGAGATACAGTCAGAGAAAGCAAGAGAGAGAGATACATTCAGAGAAAGCAAGAGAGAGATACATTCAGAGAAAGCAAGAGAGAGATACATTCAGAGAAAGCAAGAGAGAGAGATACATTCAGAGAAAACGAAAGAAAGAGAGATACAGTCAGAGAAAGCAAGAGAGAGAGATACATTCAGAGAAAGCAAGAGAGAGAGATACATTCAGAGAAAGCAAGAGAGAGAGATACATTCAGAGAAAACGAAAGAAAGAGAGATACAGTCAGAGAAAGCAAGAGAGAGAGATACATTCAGAGAAAGCAAGAGAGAGATATATTCAGAGAAAGCAAGAGAGAGATACATTCAGAGAAAGCAAGAGAGAGATACATTCAGAGAAAACGAAAGAAAGAGAGATACATTCAGAGAAAACGAAAGAAAGAGAGATACAGTCAGAGAAAGCAAGAGAGAGAGAGATACATTCAGAGAAAGCAAGAGAGAGAGATACATTCAGAGAAAGCAAGAGAGAGATACATTCAGAGAAAGCAAGAGAGAGATATACATTCAGAGAAAACGAAAGAAAGAGAGATACAGTCAGAGAAAGCAAGAGAGAGAGATACATTCAGAGAAAGCAAGAGAGAGAGATACATTCAGAGAAAGCAAGAGAGAGATACATTCAGAGAAAGCAAGAGAGAGAGATACATTCAGAGAAAACGAAAGAAAGAGAGATACAGTCAGAGAAAGCAAGAGAGAGAGATACATTAAGAGAAAACGAAAGAAAGACAGATACAGTCAGAGAAAGCAAGAGAGAGAGATACATTCAGAGAATGATCAAATACAAATGTTCCAAAATGAATTGGAATAAAATTTATATTAATATTAACCGTGACAGTCAGTCTACTAATGGCAAAGCTGGCGGTCCACTTGTGGTTTGCTCAGAGTTTTGTGAGCGGCCCCCCAGTGGTTAGACAGAGAATTACCAAAAATTCCACTTTCCATTACTCATTTTACACAATGCGTTCAGAGCAAGACCTTTTAATGAAGCCACTTTGTTAGCGTTTTATAGCTTTTGTAACTATGATGCACCAGCTGGCAGCCACACGGGCAGAATAACACCCCAGTTAGAAAAAACTACTTAACAAAAGCAGAGAACCAGCAGTTGGCTTGACTGGTTGATGTTATATAAAGCTATAGCGTTCTTAACACAGCAGAACTACTTACTGGATCTTATCTGTAAAGTATGAAGCCAATGTGGTGGAAGTTTTCTGCAGAGGTCAGAAGACCATATGGTATATACAGATGTGCTCTGCAGGAGTCAGGTGACCATTTGGCACCAAGAACTCTGCAGGGGTCCCGAGATCACAGGAGTCTCGCATGCTGAGTGCATGGTCAAAACGTGATTTCAACATCATTGATATGCGTTTGTAGATCTCCCACTGGCGAAACATTCTTCAAGCATTTGGTTTGAATTTGATTTATTCAGTATTTAAAATCACTTCATCGACTTCAAACTAGCAAGACATTTATTCTGGATTAATTAAGGTGGCGGAGAAGGATGGTCGGTGTCCGGTTGAGTTGGGCCCGGTCCAGGACCATTTGTCGATCCCAGTGCATCCTTGACACACGCACACACACACAAACAAAGAAGAAGGAACATCCCTTTCCGATAGTTTCACAAATGTTGTATAGGATTAAGCTGACAGCGATAGATAAGTAGATCGATCCCTAGCAGTACACAAGGTTGCAGAGATACCCTCCTTCGAAAGACTAATCTTTTCTCCGCTGACAGCATCTACGACTGGAACTCTACCGCGATTACAACACGCCGCGAGGAGCTGAGGAAAAACAACAACAACAACAAAAAAACACAGGGGTCAGAAAAGTTCTTCACGTCGGCCAGAACGAAATCACATCCGCTAGTCAGGAGGAACCATAAGACCTCAGCGTGGGATTATAGACCTTTCCAAACCGTCACAGCCTCTGCGAATCCAAACCAGGTTGGCGGGGAGATCACCGAGCTGTATCTTTTCTACAGCAGCGCTGTGTTTAGAGGAGATAAACACTGAGCGGCGGGGCTCGAGCGCGAGGGCCTGGATAGGGCCAGCTTCTGCTGACATGAAGAGAGAAAGAGGCGAGCAGGGACGTGAACGGAAGGCGGAAGGCAGAATCAGAGAGCGGGAAGAGATTTTCAGAGAGAGCAGCCTTTCAGAAAACTGCCGGGCCAGCGACGTCCCGAGTGCTGGCGTTTCCTAAGCAGTACCTCAACAGAGCTGACCTGTCTGCGCCCCAGCTACCAGTTCAGCTCAGTGTTCAGTGTTGCAAAGTTGGTGGGCAAATAAAAACAAGATATTCGTTAATACATTTAGACGGCCATATTGTGACGGGTGTTGGGCCACGATATCAGTGGTCTCCTCCATACACACATACACCTTCTCTGATTGTGTTCTGCAACTCAACAAAGCTCTCCAGCAAGGTGCATGGCGCCATTGGGGGTAAGGAAAGCATGATGTAATACAAAAATACAAAAAAGTAATACAAAAATCGAATTTGCTTTTAACTTGAAAAATAATACCACAAATGAGCTTGATAGAATTCACAAAAACAAGGGTACAATATTTATAACTTTTTAACTCTGTAACACAAAGTTATTCACTTCAAATTACTTTTATTTTGTATAGAGTTTAATGTTCATACTGTTAAAACAGGGTATAATTTTATGATGTTATGATGTAATCTCAATCAAGTCACTTTTGACCTAGGTAGTGCATCAAAGGGTTTAAACACAACAAACAGGAAATGGAAAAAAAAAAAACATAATAAAAATATGATAAAAACACTCCTCAAAAAATGATAACATGCTCATAAGATCTATCTATAAAGAGTGTGGGCGTGATCTTAATAATTTCTATAAATACATGTGAATGACATCACTCTACGACTGACTCGATTAGTCACACAACACGTGTTTTGTTTCTGTTGTAGTAAAAATAGACAAATTCCTATTAATTTTCACTTTGTGGTGCATTTATATTTACAATTAGTAAATGTTCAAACGTACAAAGAATTCAGGCTAATTACAAATTACTCCAATGCTCAAGAATTAATTTTATTGTAGCTACTACAACATTCAACTTTGAGACAGAGAAGAACGAGCATTATAAAGGGAGATCCGTTGTACATGTACGAGCTTACCTCTGAGGAGTTTGTAGACTATTCAGAAGTTCCAACAAACAGTAGACAGTAGACATGAAATACAATGCACATCTGATATTACTCTTTTATAATACATATATTTCAAAATACATTCATTTTCCAAGTTACTTATCCTTCTTGGTCATCTTCCAATGCTCATTGGGTAAAAAGCATGCAGCACATTGACCATATGTCTTTGGACAGTGGGAGGAAACCAGAGAACCTGGGGAAATCCTAGGTGGACACAAGGAGAACATGTCAACAGAAAGGACTAATGGGTCAGGGAATCGAACCCAGGCTCTTCAGTGCTGCCCTGACACAATACATCCCAAAATGAAAAACAAAGTCTTTCTTAAACTGCGTTCTTGTTGCTTGACTATTTACTGATAAACAACATCTGAGAATTTGCATGTTAGAAATACCGAATTCATGCAGAAATGTTGAACTGAATATAAACCATTTCCACCATGCAGGACTTTTGATAGTTTTCCACATGTGACTGTTTTGATGTCTTATGTCTGCATTATATTCACTGTTTGAGTTGCTTTTCAGTGGAACCAATACAAACAGGGTACAAAAAAGGAGGTCAAGCAACATGAAACCAATCTAGAGGTTTCGCTTTTCAATCTGGCACTTAGTTCCCATGTCACCTGTGAAAAAGCAACATTAAGTTTCACAGTATGTACCGTTATGATAGTACTGTTATTCAAATGTCTGTATGGTGGAAAGCAATAAAGCTACACCCTCATAACATTTTAAAGCAGATTGTGTTCAATTCTTAGCATTTGATCTTAAATGCAAATCCTCGTTCACTGTTTTTCAGCCAAGAGAACCAACGACGTGAAAGAAGTGGGTTTGTTTTTCATCTCGGCACCTATTCTGCTACTATGGAAAAGTAATGTCATGTGTGAAAAGCAATGTCATATGTGTGCATTGTGTTTCACATCCTTCCCCTGTTGTGATTATTACTTTTCAATTTGGCACTCTCCATAGTTGCCTCTCCATAGTCGCCGCCCAGGCTGAAACGCTAGCCGACTCTCTGCCTCCTCCAGCTCGAGCATCTCTGGTCATGAAAAGCACCCGAAACCTTGGCGTGCATAAACCTAATCAGGCTAAATTAGCCTGTGTTTTTCCTCTCGTAGGCTCAGCAGAGTGATCTGAATGGTGTGATTCTTTCCCGAGCCTGAGTCTTTCCATTCAGCGCCACAGACTTCAGCGCTTCTGAAAGGTCAGAGGAGTTTGGTTTCCTGTAGCTGGACATGTGTTTTAGAGTTTAGAGCTAGAATTTAGACTTTAGAACTATTTGACCTCCAGATTTAACCAATATGTGCAGTGAAGCACACACTAGTGAACACACACACTAAGGGAGTGATGGGCAGCAGCCCTACCCACAGCACCCAGAGAGCAGGGTGTCTTGCTGAAGGGCATTTTAGTCGTGTCCTGTTGGTTCACAAGTTCAAACCAATGGCCTTCCAATCACAAAGCTGGTTCCCCAACCTCTAGCCCATGACTGCCCCTGCAAAGCAGTTCTGTGTTTTAGCTGAATTTAATGTGAAATGTTTATTTTTTTAAAAAACAAATACAATCATTAGAATAGAATAGAATAGAATAGAATAGAATAGAATAGAATAGAATTTAGAACTATTTGCCCCTTGTGTGGAATTTGACCTCCACATTTAACCCATCCATGCAGTGAAACACCAACATAAACACACACTAGTAAACGCACACACTTGAGCATACTTACCCAGAGCGGTGGGCAGCCCTATCCACAGCGCCAAGGAAGCACTTGGGTGTTAGGTGCCTTACACAAGGTACCCAGTCATTTCCTGTTGGTCCAGGGAATTGAACTGGCAACCTTTCAAGATCGGTGGTCTAGCCAATCACTTGTATACTTTAGTCTGTAATGCCATAAAAACTTGTTTATAGTTCTAAAGCTATAAATACTTAACACTATAAAACTCAAGCTAAGTGTAAGCCCCTCTTCCCTTCACCTCTTCACTCAAGATCACCTACACCTGCCGGTGATTAGTGATTAGAGCACACCATTATATAACTCAGCCACATGCTGCCCTCAGCGCGTTGCGTTGTTTGTGTTTCTGTTTTCAGTTACTCTACTGTGAGGATCAGAGCATAACTGTCCGTGGTTTCTGGGCCAGCGTCTACAGAGTCCTTTCCCAGGTTCATCCAAGCTTGGCTTTCCCACAGCGGGGCCCTGTCAGCCCTCCTGGGACTCAAGAGAACCAGTGGACTCTCCCTCCCGCCTCACATCCAGTCGGCTGAGCCTCCCTGCTGCAGTATCCGAGGAGTGAGGTCGGTGCTACCACGGATCCACAAACTCGCTTCTCAATTCGGGTTCGTTTCCCCGGCTCCCGCCGGTCCCTTTAGAGACTGCTCTAACTTGATCCACGCAGGACTGGATCTGGACTCCCTCGCCTTAGCGAGTTGACTGAACTGTTTCTGTTTATTTATGACTGCTCAAAGATATGAAACCCTTGTGAATGGATCATATATCTCCTCTCGAGTCTGATTCCTTAGACTAAGTGATGTTTTGTGTTGACCTTAGATAGTGTAGATAGTCTTACAGAAGTCAGTCAGTATAGGTGAAACATAGTTATTTCACAAGTTATTGTATGTATTGCTGAATATCTCTTTGCTAGATCTATTGAAATTAGTTTATTTAATGTTCCAAGTGTTCATTAAAAATCCTGTTCATTAAAAATTTGTAGACTATTCAGAAGTTCCAACACCTGATACAGTTGATAGATTTCCAGATAGTTTTCCAGCAAAATAAAAAAAAAAAATCTAGTTACTCATGTTGTGGTCACAGGTTCTGTTCTTCATGTGAGAGAAGAGGTGGAGTAGGTCTAGCTCTAGTCTTTAAGCTTTTTGGTTTTAGCATAACCACGGCCCATATAAGAAAAAATATAGAAGCTGTCCTCAGTAAAATGTGCTGCACATATCACAGCTGTAGGAATCTCTATTTTTCTTTTAAAATACAATGTCAAAACAGCCTGTTGAGGTTTACTTCATGATGAAATTCCAAAGTACTTGAAAAAACGTCTGGTTCCATCGACTCCCATTCAAATTTTAGGAGGATTTTGCATTCTTCTGTAAAGTTAGGGTTTTGAAGATGCAAAGTTTTTTTTCCAAGAGCAGCAATCTGCTAGCCATGATGACGACGCTGTGTCCTTGATGTGTTTTTCCAAGGAAAAACATGTATTTTCTCGTTTTTCGTTTTTCTCCATTTTTACTTGTCTACATCATTTGAGCATGACAGCTGCCGTTTGCATTGTGTGTATATTTTATCATGAATGGACCAATAGAATTGCTCCAAAATCAATTGGAAAATGTTCTGGTTCCACTGACTCACATTAAAAGTAAAGAATTTTTTTTCCTCTCCTGTAAAGCTGCCGTTTTAGCTGCTGAGTTTTTCATTGGAAAGCGACGATATCCAGTTTGTGACCATACCTTATAGATGGTATGGCTTTTATCCTCTTTATACCTCTTTTTATACCGGATGAGGTAATGCACACTCATGGAACGCTGGCATCGGTGGGTGAGTGAAAACCCAGATGTATGTAACATTTACCTAGGCAGCCTACTAAGATGTTCTTCAGCTCGTTACATTTCTCAGACTCAAATAGAGGACGGAGTGATGCATGTCAGCCTTGTGATTGATTGGGAAAAGCTTATGAATGCTTTACATACAATTAGGACCACCGAGTTTACATCAAGAGGGAAGAAATATGGTGCAATACAGCAGACACCTCTCAGACTTTGGGAAGGTTTTCATAGGACACGTATATTTTGGCCCAGAAGAACAACATTAACCTAATTATAAAGAAAAGACAGATTTAGGTTGGACTAAATGGATATTTTACCAACATTCTCTAAGACTGCTCCAATCTAGCAGCAGCATTCTGCATTCAAAACACCGCATAGCTGATGCTTCACTTTCAGGTGTCCGTCCAATTATGTGACCTTTTGAAAACCGATCTTTCACAGTTCTGGCTCTTCACCGAGACAAAGCCAGTGAGACGAAGCTCAGCATGGCCTTATCTCCTCTCACTCTGTCCTCGTTAATTTGATTCTGTCCAAAGACGGAGGAAGATCAGAATGAGGGAGCAGTCTTTGGGAAAGTTCTGGGCTTTCGTATGCTCTCTCTCTGGGCTTTGTTCATGTGTGCATGCGCGAGCAGAAGGCTGGCTCACAGGGCCGCGAGTGTGAAGTTGCTGGTGATGATGTGCCAGAACGAGCGCTAATTGAGAAGAAGTGCTAAAAATGGCCATGTGTCACATCTTTAGTGTGCAATAAACGCTAACGAAGAGGAGCGCAGGGCCGATCGAGCACGGTCACATCACAGGAGCCAGGCGCTTAGGCTAGAGACATCCACCACACAAGTCTGTAAAAGGCTGCGAGGTCCACAGTCGTGTTCACAGATTGTTACATGCCTCCTAAAAAGGTAACACAACTGGATTCGTAATACTGCAGCAGAGCGTGCTCTATATACGTGATTAGGGCAATAAAAAATAAAATCTAATGTATATATAATATATATCTAACCTCTGTAGCAGCAGTAACAGCACATACACAGGTCATGTTTCTTTACCCACTACACAAGAGTATTCAGGCACTTGGACTTGTACCCTATTTCTTGCAAAAGTTTATAACTTTAGTAACCCAAGAATGTGTACGCTTGCACTTAGAATGTGGCCTGCAGTGCAGTGGTCAGTCATACACATTGATGTATTTACATGGGGTCTGTTTTCAGTCAGTCTGTCTAGTTAGAGAGATTCTTAGGGAGCAAGCCTGGCTCGTGTCCTCCTACAACTACAGCACTGAAGCAAATTAGCGAGGACAGAGTGAGAGGAAATAAGGCCATGGTGACCTCAGCCACTCTGGCTTTCCTTCAGTAAAGAACCTCAACATTGGAAAATCAGTCTTCCAAAGTCATCCCATGGGTTTTGTGCATGTGTGTCCAGAAGTCTGGGCCACTAGGGGGGGCTCCTTCAGCAATCATTAATAAGTAAATCTGAAGAGGTGCAGCAAATACATTGGACTAATTTCGATCTTCTCATTGTGGTTCAGTGTGCCTCGTTTTCTTCCTCCACCACTTTTTAGCAACTGTTTCACTGTCCGTTATTACTGCGGTCAAGTTTTCGTTTTTTTAACACTGAGCCAGTGTTGTTCTGAATGCACTTTGAAGCTACAGATATTCAAAAGATGCGCTTGGGGCTTTGTAAAAGCAAGAGCTGGTGCTTTGCAGCAGAAAGGATGACCATTTCCAAAGCCGAAAATAAAATGTCAAGCAGTGGAGTTGCATCGTCCTTCTCGGTGCTCTGCAAACTCTCTGTGTTATAAGAGGCCAGATATAAATATTTGCACTCAGTGGCTGATAACATGATGACCCCAGCCTGAAGATCACATACTGCAAAGGTCAAATAAAATGTGTAAATATAATAAACTTAAAGAGATTTCAGGTTTAGATTTAGGCTTCAGTAAAGGTCTTGACGTTTTCAAGGTGCGTCTCAAAACCTAGTGACCTGCCCAGGTAGTGCACTGACTATGTAGGCAACTGTCTCTCCTCATCTCTCCTCAAAAGACTATAATTGAGCTGCTCTAGTTACAGAGAGACTGCTTGTTCCCGCCCACTGTATGTGACCGGTGTTTACTGACCTCAGCTGCAGCGTCTCCTCAGCGTTTCAGCACCCTGGGTTCTCCTCTTGTGGGTTTTAATATAGATGCACTGCAGTCAAACGCCCACGTTTAAGAAGCTAAAAAGTCAGCTCCACTAGCTGCGCTGCTTGCAACCATCATGTTGGAAAAGGTTTCGCTTGTGTTGCATCATGGGATTGTCTTAGCACCAGAGAAACTGTTGTGATGTAAGTAAGGAGGTTTTATTCAAGTCATTTTGGAGCATTTCTATTGGTCTATTAATCAACAAACTTTCACAGCATATGAAGAGCAGATGTCACATTCAAATTATATAGAAAACTGGAAAAACGAAAATTTGACTAATAACGGACAGTAAAACAGTTGCTAAAAAGTGGTGGAGGAAGAAAATGAGGCAGACTGAACCACAATGAGAAGATCGAAATTAGTCCAATGTCTTTAGATTTACTTATTAATGATTGCTGAAGGTGGCCCCC
The DNA here is from genome assembly GCA_021613375.1 of Megaleporinus macrocephalus. Lineage (NCBI taxonomy): Eukaryota > Metazoa > Chordata > Actinopteri > Characiformes > Anostomidae > Megaleporinus > Megaleporinus macrocephalus. Next base: position 40,229,887 of record CM038713.1, read on the forward strand.
TAGTGGCCCAGTCTTCTGGGCGCACATGGATGGGTTTTTTTTGGGGATAGCAGTGCTATTTAAGGCATCTAAGAACACGTGGCCACCCCAAACTTGTGAATACAAGACAATGCCACCCCTTAGTTTATCCCTAGAGCAAAAGGAATATGCAAAGAATTTCACAACCACAGGTTTAAAGAGAATTACAAAATAACCAATTTTTAATTAACACATTTCAGTTTTTAAAACTATTTATAATAAAATATATTAAACAAAACAGAAAAAAATAATCCCAACACTAACTGGGGAGAACACCGCCCATAAGGGTTGAGACGATGGCTAACTTTGGGGCCTAATACCACCCGTGAACTAACACTGAAAGGAACCCACTCTAATCATTCACACAGTACACTCTTCAAACGTACTGCACTGCAAACACACCAGACTTACACCCAGAGTTATTCGCCCCCAGACCCGCCCTAATTAGGAATAGCTCCAAGCTAGGGTTGAAACGTTAGCAGCCTTAGCAGTAGCCGCAACAGAAACACTGCAATGGGGCTAGCAGCAGTAGCTAACCAACCCTGCCAAGAATCTTCAGCACCAGTAAAGCTTGATTAGCTTCTTCTTATCGTGGATGATGGAACTACAAACACCACTCATAGTTCAGCTCAACTCTGGACCCAACGTGTCCCATTCATAACAGCATAACACTGCCACTAGCACAGCCCCAGCACTAATACACACTGAGTCCAGGAACCCAGAACCCCAGGGTGTCTAAATCCTTGCCTGCCTGTAGGACCCTAGCAGGCTTAGGAAATCACCTGCTCCCATCTAAATCATTGCATATTTCCCCCCTTTCTCCGAACACCGCCCACCCCCGTTACAATCTGTACAGCCTACACATTGGGTGATACATGGGGCAGTCGTGGGCTAAAGGTTAGAGATCTTTTCGATCCCCTGGACTAAGAGGACACAACTGAAGTGCCCTTGAACAAGGTCCCTAACCCGGTAGACGAGAGCTGACCAGCTAGAATTTGGCTGCAGTGTGGCGACTGCTCAAGTGTCCGAACAAGAATTCCAACTCTTCTAAATCGTTCCATCATACACATCATAGTCACTCCTCCTCCTCCCTCTTCAGCTCCATCAGTTCTACCCATTTAGAAAAAGAGTTGTGAGTCCATGAGGAGGCACATGATCTGCTTTTCTAACAGTAATGAGAAACATAGTATTCGGTTTTGGGGATTTTAAATGCGTTTTCTATTTCTATGTTTGTTTTAGAAATATATTTAAACGTTCAATGCATTAAGATCAAAATGTATCTTTATGAATATAAAAATATATATTTAGTTAGGTGTGTCCTAACCTGTGTATTTTGGATAGAATTCCAGGATAAAATACAAGTTTAGCAGGACACTCTGGGAAGAGTCTCCCAGCCACTGGGGGACAGTTGGCATCATTGGACATATACTGTAATGTCATATGGCCTCAGTAATAACATGGTTATGACATGGTTATGTCACTGTTATATCTCAGCAGTCAGGTAATGTGTTCTCCACAGTAAGTGAAGTGTCCTAAGTTCTTCTGGTAGTGTGGCTGGACCATGCAGGCCTAAAAGGGGTCAGTGTCCATGTAATTGCTATAAATGACAGCGTTCCGCCAGCAGAGCTCCGTCCAGGGAGAGGAAAAATGTGTCAACAGCGAATTACAGCGCTCAGGGAGTCGCCGGGCGCGTGGTTTTCTCCTCGCCTGGCCCGTGTGGAAGGTGTTCAGGCTGTTTCTCGGGAGAGCAGGTGCTGTTGACATTTTCTGCCAACATCAAAACACCGTCGGACACAGAGGAGAAGAAAAGGAATTACACGCTTATAATCTACAGCCGTCAGCGCACAACAAAGCCCGGCACCGGAGCGGGCGGGAGGACACTGACAGTCCAGCAGCGCGAGTGTGGACGTGAGCGCGATTGTAACTTCACTCGCTCTTTCAGATGTTCTGAGCTCCACGTGGGTTCACAGGTGACGCTCCGCCGCTCGCTCAGAAAGAAAGAGCTCCGTGTGGAAAAGTGCTAACACACCTTTAGGGAGCGACGCGGGGGTCCCCTCCAAGTACTGCCGTGTGTATTTTGGGCCAGACCCCTCCAGCTGCTCCGCCTCCGCCCCGTCGCTGGCTGCCGTCTCTTCTGTTCACTCTGAAAGCAGCTACCTGCCAAGAGCCGCGCATCGCCTTTCAACTTCTGAACAATTTATTTCCCTCAGATTTCCAGTCAAACGTGAGATCAGTCAGCGTCCAGAGACCGTCCTTAACCCCTCTCCGCCTGTCCTCTCTTTATCTCTCTCTCTCTCCGCCTGTCCTCTCCTTATCTCTCTCTCTCTCCGCCTGTCCTCTCCTTATCTCTCTCTCTCTCCGCCTGTTCTCTCTTTATCTCTCTCTCTCTGCCTGTCCTCTCCTTATCTCTCTCTCTCTCCGCCTGTCCTCTCCTTATCTCTCTCTCTCTCTGCCTGTCCTCTCCCTATCTCTCTCTCTCTCCGCCTGTCCTCTCCTTATCTCTCTCTCTCTCTGCCTGTCCTCTCCTTATCTCTCTCTCTCTCCGCCTGTCCTCTCTTTATCTCTCTCTCTCTCCGCCTGTCCTCTCCTTATCTCTCTCTCTCTGCCTGTCCTCTCCTTATCTCTCTCTCTCTCCGCCTGTCCTCTCTTTATCTCTCTCTCTCTCCGCCTGTCCTCTCCTTATCTCTCTCTCTCTCCGCCTGTCCTCTCTTTATCTCTCTCTCTCTCCGCCTGTCCTCTCCTTATCTCTCTCTCTCTCCGCCTGTCCTCTCCTTATCTCTCTCTCTCTCTGCCTGTCCTCTCCCTATCTCTCTCTCTCTCCGCCTGTCCTCTCCTTATCTCTCTCTCTCTCCGCCTGTCCTCTCCTTATCTCTCTCTCTCTGCCTGTCCTCTCCTTATCTCTCTCTCTCTCCGCCTGTCCTCTCCTTATCTCTCTCTCTCTCTGCCTGTCCTCTCCCTATCTCTCTCTCTCTCCGCCTGTCCTCTCCTTATCTCTCTCTCTCTCTCTGCCTGTCCTCTCCCTATCTCTCTCTCTCCGCCTGTCCTCTCCTTATCTCTCTCTCTCTCTCTCTGCCTGTCCTCTCCTTATCTCTCTCTCTCTCTCCGCCTGTCCTCTCCTTATCTCTCTCTCTCTCTGCCTGTCCTCTCCCTATCTCTCTCTCTCTCCGCCTGTCCTCTCCTTATCTCTCTCTCTCCGCCTGTCCTCTCCTTATCTCTCTCTCTCTCCGCCTGTCCTCTCCTTATCTCTCTCTCTCTGCCTGTCCTCTCCTTATCTCTCTCTCTCTCCGCCTGTCCTCTCCTTATCTCTCTCTCTCTCTGCCTGTCCTCTCCCTATCTCTCTCTCTCTCCGCCTGTCCTCTCCTTATCTCTCTCTCTCTCTGCCTGTCCTCTCCTTATCTCTCTCTCTCTCTCTCTCTGCCTGTCCTCTCCTTATCTCTCTCTCTCTCCGCCTGTCCTCTCCTTATCTCTCTCTCTCTCTGCCTGTCCTCTCCTTATCTCTCTCTCTCTCTGCCTGTCCTCTCCTTATCTCTCTCTCTCTCCGCCTGTCCTCTCCCTATCTCTCTCTCTCTCCGCCTGTCCTCTCCCTATCTCTCTCTCTCTCTCCGCCTGTCCTCTCCTTATCTCTCTCTCTCTCCGCCTGTCTTCTCCTTATCTCTCTCTCTCTCCGCCTGTCCTCTCCCTATCTCTCTCTCTCTCCACCTGTCCTCTCCTTATCTCTCTCTCTCCGCCTGTCCTCTCCTTATCTCTCTCTCTCTCTCCGCCTGTCCTCTCCTTATTGCTCTCTCTCTCACTCTCTCTCTCTCTGTTTGTCCTCTCTATATCTCTATCTCTCTGCCTATCCTCTCCTTATTGCTCTCTCTTTTTCTCTCGGTTTGTCCTCTCCTCTCTCTCTCTCTCTCTCTCTCTCCACCTGTCCTCTCCTTATTGCTCTCTCTCTCTCTCCACCTGTCCTCTCCTTATTGCTCTCTCTCTCTCTCTCTGTTTGTCCTCTCCTTATCTCTCTCTCACTCTCTCTGTTTGTCTTTACCTTTATTTCTGTCTCTCTCCTCTAATTGTTTTTCTTCTCCTTTCTGTCTCTCACTTTCACCTCCTTTTCTCCTTCATTCTCTCTCTCTCTTTCTCTTCCTTATCTTCTGTTCATTCTCTTTACTCTGTTTTTTTGTCTTTCTATCTGTCTCTATCAACCTGATATTTGTACTTTGTTCTTCCTTTCTTTTTTCTATTTTTTCTCTCCTTCTTTCTGTCCCTAGCTACTCTACTTACTGTCTGTTTTGTTTTCTTTGTTTTCTTTCTCCCTTTATCTCTCTTTCTCTTTTTTACTCTTCCTTATCTCTCTCTCTCTCTTTAGTTTCTTTCTGTCTCTTTCTCCTTCTCTCTTTACATATTCCTTTTTTTCTTTTTATTTTTATATTTCTGTCTCTCTGTCTTTTTCTCTCTTTCTATATTTTCTCTTCTTGTCCATCCCTTTCTTTTTGTCCCTCTCCCTTTCCCTCTCAATCTTTCTCCTTTCCTTCATTCTTTCTTTCTTTATCACTTTCTTTTATTCTCACTTTTCCTTTTCTACTAAATATTTTTCTTTATTTTTTTGTTTCTTTCTGATTTCAGCTATTTTTTTCTCTTTTCCTGCCTATATATCTTTTTCCCCCCACTCTTTTTTTCCTGCCTGTCTCTATGTCCTTCTTTTTTCCTTTGTTCTACCTTTCCATCTCTTATTGTCACTCTATTTATATCAAGAGAAAGAGAGATAAAGGGAGAAAGAAAACAGCCCAATGCTGGGGGGCTTTATACCCAACACTTCATGGGCAACTGTTTTTATTTTATTTTTCTGTTTTATATATACATTCTCAAGAGTTAATGGAGTTCCATATAATACCTTTTGGGATGATCCAAAACTGATCATCCAACATCAACAGCCGATCTCACAGATGCTTGTGAATGCTGAATGCAGTCAAATCCTCACAGCAATGTTCCAGCATCTAGTGTAAAGGCTTACCACAAGACTACGGCAGCAAGGGAAGAACAAGCTCCCTGCTAATACCCTTCATTTCAAAGGAACCGCAGTAAGAGCAGGTGTCTACAAACTTTAGGACATATAGTGTTTACTGTCTCCCCTTGAATTGACTTTAACAAATAAAGATCAAGCGAGTGTCCGTGTGGCCGCTCGGATTTCTGTGCATTCGTTTTAATTAGACCATCAGCTTGTTGGCAGTAGGAGAGCTCCTGCTGAATCTGTATGAGGCTCTAATCTCATTCAGCTCACCTACAACCGAATGCGTATGTGTGATATTGCTGACGAAGCAGGACAGCAGCCCTCATTTCCAGGGCTTTGGCCATGAGCGAGAAATGGCAGTGATCAGTTAAAGACTTCCACCCAGCAGAACCTCTGACGGCACTCGCACTCCACGAGCCGCTAGCCGGCAATCCTAATCACTACATACCGGCAGCACGAACAGGGGTGGGTGAGGGGTTAAAGTTCATTTACTCTCTGGACAGGGGTTTAAGGTTCCGTCTCCTACCCAGACGTCACTCCCCAGCTGGGTCACGTTTAAGGTTTTAGCATCAGCTGCGACTATAAGACAGTTAGTGCAACTTTTATGCTGGATGAGGATGTTATGACAGAGTAATATGCAAAACAAGCACTCCGGTTTAATTGGTCTGCTTGGATCATTAGACGTGAAGCATAATAAAGCCATATGTGCTGAACGTAATAATAGAGACTCAATCTATGAAGAAGAAACACAGTCAGAACAAAATACAAATAAAACACTGGTGCTCTGTAAGCATGCATGTCCACGCATGTTATCTTCTGTATTCCATCAGTCAGCGCTAGACTAAGTGACGACAGAGTAAGAGAGAGAGAGAAAGAGAGAGAGAGAGAGAGAGAGAGAGAGAGAGAGAGAGAGAGAGAGAGATGGGAGAGAGTGGTAAAGCAAGACAGGGAGGAAACAAAGAATGATAGCAGAGTACAGAGGGAGGTCAAATGCCAAGAAAAAGTTAGACATAAAGAGAGGGAAAGAGAGAACATGCTTAAAATAGTAGAGATAGGAGAGAAAGAGAAAACATGACACAGAATGTGGAACAGAGAAAGACGGGAAACAGAGACAGAGTGAGAAAACAAAACAGACAGGGTAA
>CM038713.1:40241036-40248536 GCA_021613375.1 Megaleporinus macrocephalus
TTGGGCTGTGGACAATGTGAAACACGTATTGTTCTCTGATGAGTCCACCTTTACTGTTTTCCCCACATCCGGGAGTGTTACGGTGTGGAGAAGCCCCAAAGAAGCGTACCACCCAGAGTGTGGCATGCCCAGAGTGAAGCATGTGGGTGGATCAGTGATGGTTTGGGCTGCCATATCATGGCATTCACTTGGCCCAATACTTGTGCTAGATGGGCGCGTCACTACCAAGGACTTCCGAACCATTCTGGAGGACCATGTGCATCCAATGGTTCAAACATTGTATCCTGAAGGCGGTGCTGTGCATCAGGATGACAATGCACCAATACACACAGCAGGACTGGTGAAAGATTGGTTTGATGAACATGAAAGTGAAGTTGAACATCTCCCATGGCCTGCACAGTCACCAGATCTAAATATTATTGAGCCACTTTGGGGTGTTTTGGAGGAGCGAGTCAGGAAACGTTTTCCTCCACCAGCATCACGTAGTGACCTGGACACTATCCTGCAAGAAGAATGGCTTGAAATCCCTCTGACCACTGTGCAGGACTTGTATATGTCATTCCCAAGACCAATTGAAGTAAGGAGTTTCTCACCGGTATCTCCATTTCCCTGAGGTGTAGGGGGTCAGCATTGATCTCATTCTCCCCTGCAAACCTTTTAAGTTGTGGTACAGATTCATACTCACCTTTCCCACTTACAGGATTCCAAACATCACTGCTGCCCCTTTATGAATGTTTCATATCTCTGATCCCCCTAAGGTCTATGACCATGTGGGCAGGCTCGCCGGACAGAGCTGTTTCTACCACTCAAACCTGTGAAAGCTGTGGTATACATCTGAACTCGGCTGGCCAAGTTATGACACCCAAGTTATGAGAGTAACTTGCCACTCAGAAAAGCTGGCTAAGGGAAAAACAGCTTCTGAAATTTTTGCTCTGAAAGTCAGGAAGGTGTTCTCATCTCAATTCAGAATTAGATGTTATATAAACCTGGCTGCTTAAACTGTGTAATAAAACTCTGCTTCCCTTCAGGAAAAGTCGCCGAGAAGGCAGAGTAAAATATTAAAAATGTTTGAATGATACTAAACTCGAGTGTTATATTAAACATCCAGCAAAGCTTGAATGAAAATATGATGTAAATATGATAACATATGACTTAAAAAATGCTGATCAGTGCTATCTGAGAACTGTGTGGGTGTGGCTGATAAGAAGCTTGATTGACGGCCCCAACACTACTAGCCTGATTCACTATTCATACAAAACTTATATCCAGCTCATATTCAGCTATTATTTGATGTGAACTACATAATTCTCTCTCTCTCTCTCTCTCTCTATATATATATATATATATATATATATATATATATATATATATATATATATATATATATATATATATATATATATATATATAAATGGATTAAATTAATTTTTCCCTCAAAATTCTACACACAATCCTTCATAATGACAACGTGAAATAAGTTAATTTAAATTCTTGTAAATTTTTTCAAAATAAAAAACAAAAAATATTCACAGCTGTTACCATGACACTCCAAATTGAGCTCATTTGCTCTATTTCCACTTCAGCTGTTTCCACAACTTGACTGGAGTCCACCGGTGCTAAATCCAGTTGATTGGACATGATTTGGAAAGGCACACCTGTCTATATAAAGTCCCATAGTTGACAGTATGTCAGAGCACATTCCAAGCCATGAAGTCCAAGGAACTGTCTGTAGACCTCCGACACAGGATTGTATCGAGGTGCAGATCTGGGGAAGGTACAGAAACATTTCTGCAGCATTGAAGGTCCCAATGAGCTCAGGGGCCTGTATGCAAAATATGCAATTATAGAGAATATATGACTGTTCAAAGAAACACATACATCTCCGTTTTTGTTTAATTTAAATATTTGAACATGAAATAATGAATGGAACAAAAGAAATGCTTCGCAATAACTTTAAGTATATTGTCGCTGTCCAATGTCCAATGAATAATATGTATCTCCATTTTTGTCGATTTTTAGTTTTCTACATCATTTGAACATGACAACCATTGTTTACATTGTCATGATGAATGGATCAATAGAAGTGCTCCAAAATAGCTTGGAAAAATTATGGTTCCATTGACTTTCATTAAAAATGAAGTAAGTTTTTGGTATATCCTCTAAAGTAGCAATTTTGGAAATACTTGTTTTTCATTGGACAGCGATGATATGTATTTATACTTTCCCCAAAAGATAGTTGTGTAAAAAAATGTGTGGCCATATAAAATTAATGCAATGCAAGAAGAAACATTAAGTATTACTACCACTACCACTATTACTACTGTCACTACTACTACTAATAATAATATACTTATAATAATAATTAATGCCCAAAGTAAGGGTCAGGTTATTAAAATCCATTTATTTACTACTACTACTACTACTACTACTACTACTACTAATAATAATAATAATAATAATAATAATAATAATAATAATAATAAGCACCACATGTGTCAAGTTATTTTCTTACTTATTATAATAATAACAACAATAACAATAATAATAATAATAATAATAATAATAATAATTTTAATAAAAGTATTTTTATTATTGTAATAAGTAAGTAAATAATTTTATTTCAATAACCTGACCCTTACATTTGACATCATATGTCTATGTACTGGCCTTGGTTCATCAAAGTTAAGTTATCTAAGAAGGGTCGTCTTTAAATCACATGCAAACTACTCTGTGTCCAATTCCTGAAAGTTCTCTATGACATGGCAGCAAGCAGAGTGCCAACGATGAAACAGCTTCTGTGCATGAAATCAAGTGCCAGTCACCCAGTCACTGATTTACATATCATTTACATAGAACACTTGTCCAATAAAACACAAGCATTCAGCAGCTTGAAAGTTGGTGGCTATGCTTGCAGTTTGAAATCAAGCAACAAGTGCACTGCTCCCCCTACTGGCAGAATTACATAATGTTAAGACTTCTAAAACAGTGTACATGTCTAATACTATCAAACTTAAACATCTAAATCAAATGAGAACTGTTTTATTATACGAATTCTAAGAAATAGGCGCCGTTCCTCTACATGCAGCCCAACATTGACTTCACTGGGTTGTACTGGACTCAATCCCACAAAAAATAAGACAAGCTCAAAAGCTGTTCCCTTGAGTGATGCCATGTTCTAGCTAAAGCTGGAGAGGCTGAATGATATATTAGAGCTAAATAAGATGATTAACTCACTCTGCCTCACTCAATCGATGAGAGTGAGAGAGAGACAACAACCATGTGATGCAGCAACAAAGATGGCAGCTTATTAGTGAACTGTTTTTAATAATAAATAAGCAGCTGGTTCCCTTTCAGTTTCATTTCAACCCACTATACATCTACGTTATTCTCTTTACAGAGTGCTTAATGAACAACTCACGCTGTATTCAGAATCACTGTGCAGAGATTTGTTATATTTAAAAGTTAATTAAAAAGTCTTAGGGCTGAATTCATTAAGACCTAAAATAATAACACAAATACTTGTTCTGTTCATTCTTCTCAAAATTTTAGGGAGCGTAGAAGCTAACATTTTGAACTACCTTTAAAAAGTACATTGTGTTCAGTATCAGACCCCAGTGACACCAGTTGCCTTTATAAGGAAGCGTGCAGAGAAAATTGTCTGTGATCCGTCACACCCTGGACATCACCTGTTCAAGTATCTTCCCTCAGGTCGGGGTTTCAGCCAGTTGAGGATCAAGACCTTCAGACTTCAGAGAAGCTTCTTCCCACATGCCATCACACTCATGAACAGCTGAACATCACACCCTACATTCTGAATACAGTCTACTACATACATACATCCATATCCAGATGTTCTCTCACTCTTCTTCCTCTGTACATTCTACTACATACATACATCCATATTCAGATGTTCTCTCACTCTTCTTTCTCTGTACAGTCTACTACATACATACATTCATATCCAGATGTTCTCTCACTCTTCTTTCTCTGTACAGTCTACTACATACATCCATCCATATCCAGATGTTCTCTCACTCTTCTTTCTCTGTACAGTCTACTACACACATACATCCATATCCAGATGTTCTCTCACTCTTCTTTCTCTGTACAGTCTACTACATACATACATCCATATCCAGATGTTCTCTCACTCTTCTTTCTCTGTACAGTCTACTACATGCATACATTCATATCCAGATGTTCTCTCACTCTTCTTTCTCTGTACAGTCTACTACATACATCCATCCATATCCAGATGTTCTCTCACTCTTCTTTCTCTGTACAGTCTACTACATACATACATCCATATCCAGATGTTCTCTCACTCCTCTTTCTCTGTACAGTCTACTACATACATACATCCATATCCAGATGTTCTCTCACTCCTCTTTCTCTGTACAGTCTACTACATACATACATCCATATCCAGATGTTCTCTCACTCTTCTTTCTCTGTACTGCACTGTTATTATCTGATAGAGTCTCAGAACACTCTGCACCGCCGTCTCCACCAGTGGCTCTTCTGTTCTTCTTATTTATATCTATTAAATTCAGTCTGTCCTTCACTGCTGCACTCACTTTACTCTAAATATACAACTCTGCACATGTTAAGTTTACAGGTGTGTCTGTGCTTGTATGTGTGTGTGTGTGTGTGTGTGTGTGTGCAGTGTGTTTGTTACTTCTGTAATGTCATTTATCGTGCACTATGAGCTACTGTAACCAAAAAAAAAATCCTTGTATGTGTGAGCTTACTTGGCCAATAAAGTCTGATTCTGATTCTGTGACCCTTAATGTTCAATGATCTGCTGGTGAGACCAGACCTCCAGTAATCGGTGCATGTGTACACTTACTCTGATTTCTTTTAGATGTATTGCGCATGTTTAAAAACAGGCTGCGGTACCGGAAATAAGCAGAGGCATAAGATTACATTAGGTTTATGTGGCAAAGCACAAATCTGATTCTTGCAAACCTGGAGTCTTCCCAATAGCTGATTAGCCAAGTGCATGTAGACACAGTGAATAGATCAGTGAACGCAGTTACCACTCATCCATGTGGAATTAAGATTAGGGTCCGAATCCATCCTTGCAGATCACGTACACCCATACAGGCTGATTGCCTTCCCTGGGGCGGATGGGATCTTCCAGCAAGACAATGCAACACATCCCAGAGCAGCTGACCAAGACCTCCAAGTACTACCCTGGACCCCTAATTCCCCAGACTTGAGCATCTTTGGAACCACCTGGATGGTGATGTTGGCTCTATGGATCATGCTCCCTCCATCAGCTGTGGGATGAAGTGCAGTCAGCATGGCTTCAGATACCTGTGAGCACCTACCAGGACCTTATTGAATCTCCCAGCCTGACTAGCTGCTGCCCGTGCTGCACACCAGAGCTATACACCATATTCCAAAATTAGTGTTCATTGAAGAGTATGTGCTACTTATTTTCTATTAGAGAATCAACATGTGATCTGATGTTTTTTGGTATGACAGTATGTGAGCTAGCGCTGGGACACTTGAACATTTTAGGGCTGGTCTCTGTCTTTCTCCCTCCCTCTCACTCTCTCTCTCTCACTCTGTCGTCCACGCACACATGCACCTTCTCATTTCTCATTTGTATCATCAGTGTAATGACTCGATTGGGCAGTTTGCCTGAATCACTCACTCGTGCCCGAGAGCCACTGTCTTTATTAAGTTGGTCAGTTTCCAGGCTGCCCATTACCCAATCCCGCAGTCTTCCCTCGTCCATTCCCCGCTGCCTCTCCGCACCATTTCACCCCCATCACCCAGCTCCATACTCTACGCCCCCACCCCTTCCTTAACATCTCCCAAACTTTAAAACTTTATATTTCCAAACTACTTGACACATAGTGACTCATGGTTGGTATACGCATTGGGGTTGTAAAGTAGTTAATTTTATTGCATATTTGTCCATATTTGTTTGTTTAAAAACCTTTATGTTGACCAGTAAGAACACCAGATCTGATTAGAACAGATGTAAATAATCATACATACAAATCAAAGTAACATGAATATCTTATTGTGAGAGAAGTAGATCATATCTTGAGCTCCAGTTTGAAGAACAAAGTGTAGTTCCAGATTTCTCCTGGACGCCCCAGACATTGTATGAATGTGTACAGTTCCTTCAGCAGCAATCTTGATTTAGCTTAGTGAAGTACTGAGCAGTCAAAGCAGGTATTAGATGAGAACTGTAAATAATATTGGGTTGTTTCCACAAGGAGAAGCTTGGAAAGGGTTAAATGAACACAATGACGTATGGAAAAGTGTTAATTACTGTATTAATATTGTTTGGTTATTTTAAAAAGAAAGTGTTTTAAAATCAATAAAAGCTTCCTGTCATGAAATGTACTGTATATGTAATATTTGTGATACAAGTTACAAATTTAATAATTTTTAGTGTTTTCGGAGAACATAGTCAATAAAACCAGTCATTTGACCAAACTTTTGCACACGACTGTATGAAATACAATATTTTTACACATTATCATTTTGGGTTACTTGTTTTAGTCTGTTCATCATGAAATTAACAAATAATAAAAAATGTCAACAACTGGAAAAAAATGAGATAATGCTAATTTTCCATTTCCATCATTTAAAAACGCTCCACAGTGGAAAAACTCCAACATCACTTGCAAAGCCTCTTTACTTTAACTTCCATTCAAGTTTAAGTTTATGTTTTCCCCCAAAAGTTACCATTTTGGAGATTCTTTGGACGTCAACGATATGGAACACTGGCCTGACAGTATAAAAAAAATAAAATAAATAAAAATCAAATAATGAACTTTTTACTTCACTACTTTAACTGACTTTTTACAGAATCAAATGTGGAGCGGTCATTATCTTGACTCCATTCGGCCCACACTGCTGCGGAGTTTAGTGTTTTTCTATGCTCGAACACACATGATTGAACTCATCAAGGATTTGACTGGGTTGAATCGGCCGTGCCGGAGCAGAAGGGACCGTAAAGTCTTTATTGCTATGGCCGTCCTCGACTGCAGTGGGCACAGCTGATGGATGCTGTTATTAAAAGCACGGAACTCTGTCATTGTTTGAATCATTGAATTCTAACGGCGGGTTTGAGCTGGAGGAAAGCTCTGGGCTTTGGGCCATGGCTCACTGCAGGACCACTAAGCCACGGCCCAAATGAATCCCCCTCTCTCGTTATAATTCCCAGATTCTTCATAAGATTAGGCGGCATCCATGAAATGGATAAATATCGGGATCTAAATGGTTGTCCTGCTGCTTGGCATTCAATGGATGAAGCTGAAGTAGACTTTGTTCTGCTTTCCTGCCAAATGACACACAATCCTGCTCTGGTACTGTAACGGCACCTGAACTGGATTGTTTTTATGATCTGTTTGGTGCTCTTCACTGTATTGTCAGGAGACCATGAGGCCAATTCCCAGTGATGCTACAGCCATTAGTAGCTGGGGGTCCTACAAAGCACAGTTGGCAGCATTGTGTAAACAGTGGAGGAGTTTA